>JASAMV010006679.1:0-175441 GCA_030248065.1 Rhynchonema sp. JSB1_4
ACAGTAGGTGGAAAAATCCGGGGCGGTTACGGGGGTTGTGTACCTGGAATCTTGGGGGGAGTCCGGTTTGAGGGGGAGGGGGAGATTTTTCGGGTCGGATAGGGTACAAATTTCGACCGAAAACCCTTAAAAGTGCAAAAATCGAGCGATATATGCACTTTATAGTGCATAAAAATAGGCACCCAAAAAACTTGTATTGTACCCTACCCGCCTTGAAAAATCTCCCCGCCCCCAAAACCGGATTCCCGCCAAGATTCCAGGTACACTACGCCCTACCCGCCCCGGATTTTTCCACCTGTGTACCCTACCCGCCCCGCCAAAGTAGCCACAGAACTGCCCCTGTACTCCTTGCGACTGGAGTTCTGTATTTTTCTCACAAAACTACAAAACGCCCCAGCACTTGTGCTTTAACCTCCAGCTTATTAGGGGTTTCTGTACCGGTCGTTCCAAGTTGTGAAAAGATTCACTTTTTCTGGAACGAAAAGTCCCTCTGCCAAAAGCAGCGAATTCCCTCTGCCAAAAGATAACGAATCTCCAAGGAGCTTGGTACAGTAGGTAGGTAGGTTGACGCTCCATCCTGGTACAGTAGGTAGGTCGCCGCTCGGCGGCTGGTACAGTAAGTTGCGATTTTTGGCTCAAAATGGTATAAAATCGATATTTTTCACTCCAAATAGGCGACCTAAATAGACAATATTTCGACCTAAAAAATTTTGCGCTTGACTGAGTGCTTTTTGGATGTCGTATTCGTATAACCAGTGTAGTTCCTGGGGACTGGGGTCCCCCCTCGGGTACACTCTCTCGTCTCTCCCCCTCTGGTGATACACTATCGCCCTATCTCCCCCTCACTCCGGGCAGGGTACACTATATAGGAGGGATTTTTTTCCAAAAAGCAAAGAATATGTCAAAATTTTCACCTCAAAAAGCAACGTTCTCCTGAATTTGGGTCTTCCCCTTCCCCCTCGGGGTACACTATCAATCTCCCCCTCCGAAAAAACGAGGGGTCCGCTATTTCCCCCTCCGAACTAGAAACTGCACTGCGTGCGCATAACAAAAAGCTAAAAATGTGTCGATTCCAGGCTGGTGGTGCTGCCGCCGTTGCGGTTTCATAGGGTTGATGTGTGAAACATCACTGTTTTGACGATCATTGATCATTCTGATTTTATTGAGCGCAACACAGTACAAATGAATGTACGATTGTGATTTGATAAGGGATCTTCCAAGTCACGCATCAACCTTCAGCCAGTACAACACCTGGGAGCCGGCATCGTCGCTCGCCCATCTGACTGACATGGTGAAAAAGTTCAAAGCCGCCTGGATCGCAAAGTACGGCCAGCACGTGTATGAACACGATGATCGGTCGCAGGGCCCGTGCGCGATGGAGCAGATCGATAAACGACCGGTCAAGGTTCGTGACGGTTGTGTTGTTGGAAAACTAACCAGTGTACCGCCGCACCTTACTTGGTTGCATGCAGCCCGCAATTGTCGACGGTCAGAAATCCGCAAGTTCTTTAGCTGAAAAGTTCACGTCGTGGAAGACCGCAAGTTGATGTTCAAGTATGATTCGCATATCCAAATTGATCATTTCAGTTGGCCTCGAATTCCCTCGAAACCTAAGCGTAGACAGGCATTCAATTTAATTTTTCAGTAATTTGCGAAATACAACAGTTACACAATGCTCTCGCATCCCTTCAGATGATAAAAGTCTACAGCAACTTCAAATCAGAAGAAAGCGACGGCGGCGATACGAGTTCGCCGTCGCCGAAAAAGCCGAAAATCGTCAAGAAGCACAAATCGAGCGCGAGCACCACCGGTGAACAACAACAACAGAAAGGGGAGAAGGCGAAGGAGAAAAATAACAAAGATCAGACATCGGATGCCCGTCAGAAACAGGTTGGTCTTTTAATGCGACACCATATCATCGCTTGTGATCCGCGGCCGGGGCAGCGCAGGCCGTTTTTGGGAGGCAGCGTACGGTAAATTTAGGCGCCTCCGACTATATAGATTGGGTCAGGACTCGGACTTGTTTGCACCCGCTGGTTTACCCCATTGCAGCTGTTTTGTCCGTGACAACATTTCGTATTCGATTTCTCTTGGCTGTTATGTGAGATTCCATGGGAAAGGGTTGATTGATTGATTATTTGCCAACGCTCGGCCGTCGCGGTCTCATTGTAGACTGAAGATGTCCGACAGATCTTCTGCGCATTTGATCGGGTTACGCCACAGATCGATTGGGCTCGTGGATACGGGTCGGCTTTTGCAACGAAACAGATGTTCGACCGTGTCAGGCTCGGTGCAGCCTCGAGGGCACACGTTTTGTATGTTTGGGTCGATGCGGTTGCGATATGAGTTCAGCATGCGGCAGTGCCCACTGCGTAATGGGAAAGGGTCGCAAATCCTGCACATTGTCACATACACGAAAATCTAACAATTATATGCCAGGACAACGCCGTCATATCGAATGACGTGAACAACAACACACAAAGTAGCAGCAGTGCGAATTCGAGCACCGATCAAGACGACTACCGAACCGGCTTCGAACTCGGCATGCGACCCAAACGTGTCTGTGGCATCACGGACACCATGATGGAAGTGTCCGGCGAACTGTATTACTTGGTGGAATGGTAAGCGAATTAGGCTGTTGGAAAATTCTAGGTGCAAATGTACCTGCCATTTCAATATTTCGGTGCACTGCAATTCAAAATATTTAGGTGCAGCTTGCACCCAGAAAATCACGCACGGCACCGGCATTTCTAAAACTGCCTCACACAATTTTCCATTCCATTTGCATAAACCGTCAACTCAACAATACTGATGTGATTCAGGGAAAACGCGCCAGCCGACCATCAAGCCGACCTGATCGCGAGCTCGCGCGTCGCCAAGAAATGCCCGGAATTGGCCTTGAAGTACTTGGAGTCGAAAATTCAGTTTCTGGAACCGAAACCGAAAAAATAACAGTGTGAACTAAGTATTTGATACCTGGCCGCTAGCGTTAGTAACTCGTTCGTTATTTTCATTTAACGTTCCTTTATTGGTCTTTCGTAGATATTGTTGTGTCGGTCCACTGTTTGGAAGCAGATCTGTTTTTGTGGAAAGCACGTGAACTTTCTTTTGGTCTCGTCTTTCGTAACAGACCAGTGCTTTCGATTTTTATGTTAATCTGTCATGCTCCTCATTATTTCTTGCACTCCTTACCTTGTTTTGTTTTCACTTTCTCTGCTCAATATCTTGTTATGGTGCGGGAGCAGTGTGCTTCTCAATGTCCTTGGTGTCAAAAAAATCTTGAACTTTGCGAAAAATTTACCTTTATGTCGTTACGCTATTACTTGAACCAAAAATAAAATTCGTTGTTGTGTAATGGCATGGATATACAATACCGACCGGAGTATCTGGGACAAAAAAAATTAATTACCCAAAAATAACTAAACATTGCACAAAATCTTTTCAGGTAATTGACACGGGACATGATGCAACGGTGTTTGGTATTACCCGACGCAATAAATAAGAGATCAGACGTTACAATAAGAACGGTTCGTTTGATTGCATAGCAAGGAATGAAACAAGAGACGCGTCGCTTTTCTACGAATTTTTACAAAACGATATCGCACACAAAGTGAAATCATCAAAAACCTGGAAGCACAGTGAAAACGCACCACGTAAGGCAGAAAATCAAACTGAAGTAAGTACACAGACAATGCGAAAGAGAAAAAAGGAGCACAAACAGCAAGCAACCATGAAAATAGAGCACACACAAACCGCGACCCAGATTTTTGTAAAGTTCCACATGCATAGGTTTGATCAAAGCTCACATAATATTCGAATGTCAATTCACATAACAGCGGCTCAAAAGTGCCATTGGTGCATTGGCTAATAAACATGCTTACCCGTCGATAAAAAAACGTGAAAATAAGCAGAATTTAGCAGACAAATAGCGAAAATGCAGGGTAAACGAGACTGTTTACTTCTGATTGGATTGTGTTTCTCGCAGTGGTGTACAAACGATGGGCGGGGGCATTTGCACTGTGGCAGTTTGACGACGGAAATGCAGCAGACTGTGACGCTAAAACACAAAGCGGGCGGAATTGCATGGGTTATTAGGTGGCAAGCCAGTGCACACAACTACAATGACACACGTCGGGTAATGTTCAGCGGTTGATCTTATAGACAGCGAGCGAATCTTTAGCGGATCAGCCACTTGGTTTTGGTCTCAATGTCGGCAACGCGATTACGGAACTGGCTGAGGTTCCATCAAGATTCGCAAGACCGCAACCTTCGTTTTGCCTCCCATAGTTCCCACGCGCCCATTGTGTGCATTACTGTTTCTCTGTGTATAACGCGCACTCAGTGGTCTTGGTTGCACAGATTGTGCGCACAAAAACTCGGAAACCCAAAAGCATTTTATATTGCCATCACTTTCAAAAAAACACCGATGCCCAAAACATCAGACAGCAAGCGCAAGAAAGCACAAGAGCGCCGCCCAAACGCACCCTGGTCTCCCTCGGATTCGGCAATGTGCCAGTGTAGGACGCGGCGAACGGACTGTCCTGCGGTCGAAGGAAACAATCATCGGCGGCGGTGGTGGTCATGTTGTGGCCGGGCGGCGTGTTCTCGTCTTGTTCAAACAGGGTGGCGGTGTTCAGTTGCATTCGCGGCAGGTTGGATCGCGAAATCCGCGACATCGTGTGCGTCAGACCGACACTAATTGACGACAGAGCTCGCGTGAGTGTGGCTTGTTTGCGACTGCTGAACGACAACGTGCGCTGCAGACGACCGGGCGTCGATGTTTGTTTGTCGCAGTACCTGGGTGTATGGGTGGGTGGGTGCATGGGGTGGTATGCAAGCAGTGTGAATATACATATACTGGCAGGCGAAAAAAAACCGGTTTTTTTTCCGGAAAAAAAACCGAAAGTGTAAACCAAGTGTTTTCGACTGACTTCAACACTCTTCAAGAACACTTTCGTCACTTCGAACAAATTTTGCACTGAAATTGTTATATTTTTCGAAATTACGTTCTTAAGTACTGGAAAAGTATTTGGAAAAAAAACGGTTTTTTTCGGAAAAAAACCGGTTTTTTCCACGAAAAATAAAAAACGGTTCTTTATGACAGTATCAATATACAGATCGGGGAATGAGGGGATGGAACAAACAGAATGAAAGGGAGCTGGTAGGTTACAGCATGGATTCCAAACAAGAGATTGGTGGACTGTGATAGAGCCAAACTTGTCAAAATATGGTATGGCGCAGCACAACACATAGTGCACCATGCGCCATAATATTGACCACTCGGCCTGGATCTACCAATGCCCACTACTCTGAAAATTTCCCCAAACATAGTGTAAAAGTACTTACTGCCTGGATGAAAACAACGTATCACAATTTCCAAATAAAGCTCAACAAAGACATCAGTCAGCGAAGATCAGACGAGTAAAAAACAGAAATGTTACTTCAAAATTACACACTGACAGACACTACTGAATACATTTGGTCAGCACACGCCTCAGCAACGTATCATTATCTCGCTTGCGACGCTTGTTGTGCTCAACCACCGCCGCGCCATAAACATCACAGTGGTACATCGTGGTCTGAGCCCGTCCAACCACCGTTGGTGCACTGACGGCTCGTTGCAACATCCAAACCCGTCTCAGACTCGAACCGGATGTAGATGCAACTAACTTGATGGCTCGACCGACTATCGGTTTCAATTCATCACTGATCACAGAGCCGGTCGCATCGATGTCACGCACGCCACAGTCGGTTCGACCCGTTTGTTCTTGCACCTGCATAATTGAGCTGACAAAGCGAGTGAAACATGAAGAATAATAGAATATTGATATTTGATACATGGATGAAAGGAGTAAATACTGACAATAATAGTCCATCGTTGCAAAACGTAACAAAAGAGCACCTGTTTACACAAGGTCAGCAGGAATTTCCGTTTTTCCGACGCTGCCCCCTGGTCGGCGACAAACCCGGCGACGGCGTCGTCCAGATCCGTACGCATTTTCAGTATGAATATTTGGTCGGTTTCTGAAATGAAATTAGATATTAATCACTGTTTCTTTTGGGTGAGGGCGATAAACAAATGTCAGCCGTTCTGTCAGCTTTGTTATTGATAAAATGTGACAATCGAATCACAGAAAACCACAAACAACACCGTCCCCAACCGACCAGTGCACGGTTTCACATCATAGACACATCTGATGTAGCCGAGTGTTTGATGCACCAGGTATTTGTGCGTTTTGACATTGTGCGCCTGGACGGTGATCGACGCCGACGATGTCTGCTTGGCCAGTTTCGATGCTCGATCGCGTTGTTTGGTCATCTGAATTGTCAAGAATGGACAGTGAGAAGTTGTACCGAAAGGTGCCCCTGTGAGATCGGCACACATACATGGTGGTTTGGCCCATACCATCGAAGCACAACCAACAACCAAATATGAAATGCACAAAACAAGAAAATAACAAATAGACCCAATCAACGCACAACAATGGTGTCATTGAATAGATAGAATGTGATCGCCTGGCCTTTGCTGTGGAAATGTCCGTCAACGTCCACGGCATTCAGCTGTGCCAACAGTTCACGATGACTGCTCAGCAGGTCGGGCTGCAGAAAGACGGGGCTCCAAACACTAACTATGGTAAAAAAAATTAATATTTCACAAAAGGTTTTCAAAAAAATGTTCAACCATGATGACCAAACCGACCGGACAATTCTCGATGTCACCGAACACGGCGAGCAAGTTCAGTTGGTCCTCAGTCTGTCGCTTGCGTTCATTCACGTGCCTGAAGTAGAAAGGCAAAAAATCAACTGCTGAAATAACAAAAAAGATCATGATGGTAACTTTCTTTAGTGTTCCGATGCGCCCCGTTTTTCGACTTCTGAGTCAGCTACATAAATAACATATTGGACTGCGGAAACACAAAACCGGTTCAAGCCAGGCCAGAAATCTTACATAAGGAATGTTTGTGAGCAGCAGTCCGGGATTAGTTCAGGATGAGAGCGTTGCGTAAACAAGCCCACCACAATATACTTACACAACTTGCAGCACATTGCACTGTTCAACACGCACAATGTCTGACTGACTTTTGCCAAAAATTAATCTCCCTGCACTTTTAGTGCCTCACCATGTTGACATTTAGTAGTGCCGCATCTAAATTCGAACTGTCTGCCATTTTGCCAGCTTCGACCTCAACTGCTCTTTTTAGGTGCGAGGATTACTCAAGTACGACAACAATAACGTTTCACTTCACAGTGCACGAGCACGACATCGTATGAATTGATCTCTATGCCCTTTCTGGCAATTGCATCACCATTTTTGTTTTGTTTCTGCAGCCCTGCTTTAAATAGTGCGCTGGCGCACGTAAGCAAACATCATTGCGGTCATAATTACTGTGTGCGCGTGCGTCAGTTGTGAATGAACAGAAACAATTTCCACAAAATCATCGACTTGTTAGCAGTCAGTCCACAGACTGCAGTTTATTGCTGTGATGGATGACGCGCAGAGGTTTCGCTTCATACCTATTTCCGATAATTCAATTCAGACACGCACATCTTTTTTCTTGATCAAATCATGAGCACCCGCCTTAACAGTTTCCTCACGTATTTCACGTGAAGACGTCCGTGCGTTTCGAAACAGCACCTTGGCACGTCGGTGTAAAAAAAATGCCGCTCACGCACACACTCACAGCGCGCGTTTGAAACGCGGCGTAGTGCCAATGGTGTTATAAGAAGGCGGTCGCCACAAACGAATAAATCAAACGCGTTTGCGCGCTACGCATGTGATTGCTTGCGCATCCTCCACATGTGATCGGTAGTAATAGTACATGCTCGTTGCACTGCCCTTCACCTCACTACACCGCTTGCGCAACAAACACTCCACAGCACCGTGTACCTGCTGCTGATGCACTTTTTAAACTTCTTTAAAAAAACCGAGTGCACTGGAACGAAGGCTTGCTCTTCTTTTTCAAGGATCTTGTTTACACGACGAACACAAATAATGATGATGCCATCAACAATAACATCATCAGACGTTGCCGATCTATTCACCATCAACAGCACATAGCCAAAGCCAATCAATCGACGACGGCAATGTTCGACAGATATTCGCTCGTGAATCTGTTATCGAACATGTTGCTGTGTCACGCACTGGTCGGGCAGGAAGACGACACGCACAGCAGCAGCAGCATACAGTTGGTGATACCTGTCAGACCGACAAAGAACAGCACTGCCAATTCTCATGTTGATCCAACACCGCCACCGAGGGAGGATGACACACGACCGGTTTGGCTACCCTTGCCAACCACACAGGATATTGAACGGACCGGCACCATCGGAGGTATGGGCAGCGCTGAGAAGCGCTGTTTTTATTCGATAAAAGCCGGTGAAACGTGGGGCAGCACAAGTGAAAGTACTAGAACCCAATAATGTAACAGTAGTGAGTTTTGCCCGTTTCGGCCTGTTTTCACAGACGGGTGAGGTGCCCGGCCTCGTCGGTGCGAACGCCTTTGGCCAATTGACCTGCAAAACACAAACCACGACGTTGCAGGCATCGTACCGATAGCGTACGACATCCGACTACGACTGCCGGTGCCGACGCACAAACGTCAACACGGCGGTGATCGATCATTCGGCCGTATCGTCGGTTCGATGCGCATGCTGTTCAATGTGAAACACGCCACCGAGCGTCTATTCGTGCACGTTCGCAAGCTGGACCTGTCGCAGGCCAAAGTCACCGTGACCGAAACCGACCAGCTGTCGGACGACGATTCGGACAAAACCATTGCGATCAAGGCGACCAGGCAGATCGGCGACCTGTTCCTGATCAACACGCGTCAGTTGTTGCGTGAAGACAAGCGGTACGTTCTGTCGATATTGGACTACGGTGGTGTCATCAACGGACCGTTTCATATGGGCATCTACGCCGGCGTCGCGCATTCAGAGCCGACCGGACGAGTGTACACGTACACAACGCAGTTTCAGGTGCGCTTTTGAACATGCCTGACAACACAACACCCGTACCTAGCAAGAATGTTCCATGATTTCCACTTCAGTCCGACTGGGCGCGCAGTGCGTTCCCGTGTGTCGATCATCCACGCTTCAAGACGCCATTCCGCCTAACGCTGGAGTATCCGCCACACTACAAGGCGCTGTCCAACGCTCAACCGGCCACCATTCAGCCGGACATCGGCTCAGCGCTCAAGAACGGCTGGCAACGCACGCAGTTCGTCGAAACGCCACCGATTCCGACTTATACGTTTGGATTCGTGCTTCTGCCATCAACCGGTTGGTTTGTTTCTTGATCAAGGTACTGATCAAAATCAGGAATTCTTTACCGCTGTCGCAGGCTACCGAATGATCGACCAGTCACGTGACAGCAACAGTGTCAACATGAACATCCGCTTGCACCACAACTCGTACCGCATCGGTTCCGTGCTGGCGCGTCAATTCTACGGCTACTGCGTGCACAGTTGGCGCACGATGAGCCACAAACTGAGACGATCGAAATTGCCGTTACGCAAACTCGACTATGTGATTGTGCCGTCGTTCAAAGTGCAGGGCATGGAGAACTGGGCACTGATCACGCTCAACGAACGATATCTGCTGACGACAACGCCTGCGCTGCGACTCAGTTTGATCGCACACGAGACCGTGCATCAATGGATCAGCAATTTGGTGACGGTCAACAGCTGGCAACATTTGTGTCTGCAGGTGTGTGTGTGTCGCTAAATCAAAGTTCACTTACAATGCTTCGTGACACCTTCCAGAAGTGCCTGTTTCCGCAGGAAGCGCTCACCGATCACTACGCACGACGTATCGTACGAGAGTATTTCGGTGAGGACAGCAACGAATGGCAGGAGTACATCGTGCGCAAATATCTCGACGCGACGCGACACGAAACGTGGCGGCACGTGCCACCAGCCAATCTGTTGATCGGTTGGTTTGTTGTCATGTCATCCTATATATATTTTGCTCAAAGCAATCCAGATGCTAGCTTTGCAACCGCACAACGACAAGCCACATCCATTGGCAGGCATCGACCCAACAATGGACGAAGTGTCGAGTCGCTGTTTCGGCAAGGCCGTCTTTCTCGTGGACGCGCTCGCGAACACGATGCCGAACGAGCACGAGTTCGACCAGCGCGTGCAGACGTTCCTCGCGCGCAACCACCAGTCGCACTTTGATCTGGTCGACTTTGTCTCCCAATTCACTGGCGTGCCAGTCGGCGGGAGCACGACGACCGGCAGCCAACTGGATGCGGGTGACTATTTCGTGCAATGGTTCGTCAATCCCGGCTATCCGAGCGTCACCGTCACGCGCAACTACAGCGATCACTCGATGCACGTTCAGCAGAACGGACTGTTCCCGAAGGCGGGCTCGTTCGCCGATCTGGGCAAAATCTGGCCGATTCGCATCGAATTACGACAGGAACAGAGCGACGAACCGATCCCGTCGCTGTTCACGAACGCGTCACGTTTGATCACCGACATGCCGAAGACGCTACAATCGAACGACTGGCTGCTCGCCAACGCCGGCTTCCGACAATTCTACCGCGTCAACTACGACCTGCACAACTGGCAGCTGTTGGCCAAGGCGTTGCGCGCAAACCCGACCGCCTTCAGCGTGCTCGATCGGATACGACTGGTGCACGATTTCTGCTATTTCGTGTCGATCGGCTGGTTGCAGGGCGGCGACAACGTGGCACAACAACTGATAGAGGCCGTCCATCTACATCCGACCCTGTTCCCACAATCATTCGAGTACAGCACGACATGTCATGCTACACAACAGCAACGAAGGGCACGCGCGTAGTCGATATCAATTTGGCTGGGCGACAATGTCTCGGTTCAATCTACTTTGAAACATATGAACATCGGTTCTTTTGTGAACCCGACCGAGGCCCATACCGGAGTTTGTATATAGATTCCCTTCGAATCCTAGCACTCAAGCTTGTAAATATGTTCACACTCACGTCAGCACTTGTTTGATTGATTCGATAGCTTTCTGTAAACATTGGTGATCTCTGTGTTTCGCGTCCGTTCGTTTCATCAGATCTGCAACAGCAAAACAAATTTGACGTTTGTAACGTAGAGGTTTACTTCTTCAACGCGGCAGACAGGAAAATGTTTCCATATGAACACAACTAATCACACGCGATACTGATGAAAACAATATAGTTTTCGGATTTCGCGAGCCAACCAAAACAAGGCTACAAGACCAATTCGCTGAATTGAATGTGTGAATAAAATGAGCAACCAACCATTCAACAACAACAGCACGCTGGGCAGTCGCTGTACGGGACGAATCAGCAGCTCTTGCAACGACTGACGCTGACATTCGCTGCGACTTTGGCATGCCTGAATTGGGCACACGTTTTTATGGACATGACATGTCAGGTCAGAACATGTGCACAAAAGTTGACATGCTCAACAAACGTCACCGCCAAATTCGAACAACAAAATTCCGGAAGAATGTCAGCTAAACCTTTAGAAACGCATGGAATTTCGGTCGTGTCTGATCGCACATCACCAATGTCTGTTTGGCTTGTTCGAAACTGTTGACAAATGGCGGGTAGGACTTTAACAGGTCGTTGGCCTGAAATGATTTACATTTGAATCAAATCAAATTTACTGATAGTCCTCACAAACCGAGAAAAGCCGAGCGCCCTTGCACAAAAGCGCGCTCATGTTCGTCAAACCAATAGGATGCGCGAGAATGACAAAAGACTAGTTGCGTGAACAGAAAAATTTAAAAAAATATTTTAATTTCAATAAACCCCATGCATGGAGCCAGTGATGTAGTTGGTCCGAGCAAGAAAGCTAGCTAGCTGGAGGGGTCCGGCGCAAGAAAGCTAGCTAGCTAGCCGGGTACCCCGATTTGGGGTGTTGGTCCAGTCAAAAACAGGGGTATAATAATTGGTAAAATATATGCCAAAATACGCCATGAAATGTGTGTTTTTGTACATGAGTGAGCAAATTTGAGCGAATTTGACCATTTTGTCCCATAAAATGGTCATTTTGGCACGAAGATCAACACTTTTTTGACTTGATGTCCGGAGCAAGAAAGCTAGCTAGCCAGTTTGGGGTATGGGTTTCGGAGCAAAGCTACCCAGCAGTTGGGGGTATTACCCCCCCCCAACCACATCACTGCATGGAGCGTGCACTAACCGCATCGAGCCACACTTGTCCAATACAGTGTTCCTCGCTCCAATGGTTGACGAGTGCATACAATCGGCTGCATATCACACGATGTACTTCGTAGAGCGGCGGAATTTTGCCGAATATCGCCGCTTTCTCGGCCTTGTTCAACAGACATTCGCGACCTTCCGACACGTGCTTCTCGTCCTGTTTGTCCAGGTCCGCTTTGAATACCTGGAAAAGGAGTGTATAGCAATGTTTTATTTAGTTTTTTTATAAATGTTAGCAATTTTTATGATAATAGAGAGATCTAAAGCTGCATATATAGTTTCGCAAATCGGTTGTCAGATACTCATTACTTTGTTGGGCACATAATATATGTAAAACTGATGGCAAAACATTTTTTGATGAAAAATTCGCAAATCTTCAATGATCGAACATGAAGCAACACCACCGAGCAAGCACTGAGATTGCCACAAAAACCGGGCCAAAAAATTCAATCGCTCCGACAACAAAGACAGCCAAAACCACCAACCCAGTACCCACCGAATTGATGGTCTGCAACACGTTGACATAATTGCGTTCGGTCTGCAGCATCTCCAAACAGACTTGTTGTCGTTTGCTGCGTTGTTTCTTGGATGGAGACGGTGGCACGAGTGCCGAGTCGAGTCCTTCCATTGAGAACAGATTCTCTGAAAAAAAGTGCGACCACAGCAGGTTATCGATTGATGTCGCTCCACACAATGCGAACGAATGGGCTGTCTTCCCCTTGTTGTCAGACTTCATACAGTACCCTTCACACAGTACCCTTCATACAGTAACCTTCATACAGTACCCTTCATACAGTACCCTTCATACAGTACTATACTGGCAGGCGGAAAAAACCGGTTTTTTTTTCGGAAAAAAACCGAAAAAAAACCGTTTTTTTTTCCGAGACCCGAATACTTTTCCATTTATTTTTTCGTGGGTACCTTTTCGGTCTTTGATCGGAAAAATATCGGTACTTTATTCCAGTTTTTCCAAAAAATTGTAATGCAAAACCGATAAGTTTTTCGATTTTAGTGAAAAATTGGCTCGAGCACAAAAATTAACCGGCCTAAAATGGTCCAAAAAGCGTGTAAAGCAAGTGTTTTCGACTGACTTCAACACTCTTCAAGAGCACTCTCGTCACGTCGAACAAATTTTGCACTGAAATTGTTATATTTTTCGAAATTACGTTCTTAAGTACTGGAAAAGTATTTGGAAAAAAAACGGTTTTTTTCGGAAAAACCGTTTTTTTCCACCAAAAATAAAAAACGGTTCTTTATGACAGTATATACAGTACCCTTCATACAGTACCCTTCATACGGTACCCTTCATACAGTACCCTTCATACAGTACCCTTCATACAGTACCCTTCATACGGTACCCTTCATACAGTACCCTTCATACAGTACCAGGCAGGTTGGACGCATCGCCGGACACGCCCGAATAGTCGAGATTGGCACTGGACTCGGACGCCAATGTTTCACTTGAATTGGTCGTCGTGTTGGACTTGGTCAGGAATGTGAGCCTGCAAGGCGCAAAGATAATTTAAAAAAAACTAAGGAAAACAGAAACCACAATTCACAAACCGTCTCAATTGATGACTCCGTCTCGGTGGCCGTTTGGGTGTTGGTGTCATGTCAGTGTCCTTGTTGTTGTTGTTGCTGATTGGTGTGTCACCGACTGACTGTGTCTCCTTCAATGGTGTGGCAATGGGCACTCGATATGCGGGCTCCTGTTGCACACGACGACGGTCACTGGCCAGGTAGAGGTCCTCTTTGGCGCACAGGTCCAGTTGGATCGACACCCAGAACCACTGCGAAATAAATGTGGATTTTGAAAAATCATCGTTTGTGAATTTGAAACCAACTCATTATTGGCAATTATGCTCATTACATATTACATGCTACGTGAAACTATACTTGCGTATTTTTCCGCAAAATATATTTTTGGAAAAAAAACCGTTTTTTTTCCGGAAAAAAAACCGTTTTTTTTCCAAATATTTTTCAAGTAAATAAAACCCCCGTACAAAAAAACGATTTATTAGAAAAAAATATTAAGAAAAACAAAAAAAAAAAAAAATAATTAAAAAGTGCTAATTTTGAACTGTTTAGCACCGATTTACATTGGTTTTGACAACATCCTTTCGCAACCTTAGAAAATATCTCGAAAATTTTTGGAAAAAAAACCGTTTTTTTTCCAAAAGTTGCCACTTGGAAAAATTTCCGGAAAAATAAAAACGTATTTTTCCGGGCCTCGGAAAAAAAACGGTTTTTTTTCGGTTTTTTTTCCGGAAAAAAAACGGTTTTTTTTCCGGCCCGCAAGTATACGTGAAACATCATGAAGCACATTCACACTCGCACACCGCATGCACACATGAAACCGAAATGACGCACCTCTCCGGTGACCACATGAACATTGGCTGGCGGTTCGACTTGTTCGATGTTTACGTCACGATTCACCACCAAATGTGTCAGATGTTTATCGTCTTCCTCGACCACCGTGCCACCTGTTGTAGTGAGTTACCAAATACCAAATTTTTGTACCAAATGAGTTGCAAAATCGCGCCGGATTCGCATCGGCTGTTCGGCAGCGGGCAGCACTATAATGTTGCAATCCCCAAAGTTTCAGCGCAGATCAAAATCCGAAAAGTAGTTGCAAAAACACGCACCATACAAGGGCGTCAGTTCGTGCATTTCGCTCAGTTCTTCGGCATCGAATCCGATAAAATGCAGTTTCAGTTGGTAGAAGGGCAGCAGTTTGCTTCGGGACACCTGCGCAGGTTATGATGGTAATTGATCAAGCTTTTTTGGGAAATAGTGCGCAAGAAAGCATTAACTCGGTCTGAGACACTTTCACCGACCATTTCTTCAGCCAATGCACTTGTATTCTTGTTATGACGTCGATTCCAACATTCGTGTACCCACGTTTCGGCCATGACTGGGATGCCGAGGGATACGGACAACTGCAAGGGGGTAGTGGACAGATAGGATATCAAATAAATACAAGCCACACAACGGTGGTTGTAAAACAGTGGCGCGCTAGTGTGCTTCGTTGCGCTCCTTTCTTCCAAAACATCTACAACACCCGCAGACAAACAAGTCACTCAAAAGGATGCACGAGTTCTGGCATTGAATGCCGTTCTGATTCACACAGAAGGAAATCAAAAATGTTTTGAAAGCTGGATGAAGGAGAGCATAGAATATCAGTTACAATGGCCTCCGCTGCATGTATCTGTAAATCAAATATTCTGAACCACAAAAAAGCACAACCCACCCTATATTTATCAGTTTGCGTTGTTCGTGATATCAAATGCGTCACCGTTGAACCGACGTCTTTTCGCACCGATCCGCCCATGAAATGAATCAGATCGACCAATTCAACCTGTAATTAAAAAGTGTTTGCTTAAGTTCTCCTCTCCCGTCACATACATACATACACCGTTTAAATTTTCATTCAAACGTGCACTAGCCGTTTCTTTTCGATGAGCGATGCCCGACAGCGCGCAAGTGATGTTCTTCATGATGTTGCAATAGAGCGGGCGGCGCGGCAGGATCAACTCCTGGGGGTGCAGAGAGCAGAAAAGCGTCTGAATCTTACTGTGGGTCCTTACCTTACTTTAACCACTTTCTTGCTCGACTCTATACCAAAATCAAAATCCAACCTTACCTCATTATTATCGATGGCTTCCCAAAGCGCAGTCGGTCCGTACAATTTGGCGCCACCGGCGGGCATTGCGTTCAAATAGCGGAATTCGGCCGAGTTGAATTCGTCAACGATGAACGCAATATCGGCTTGCGATTGAAGATGCGAATCTTGGCCGGTCAGCGAGTCGAATAGCGACACGTACGGATAGTGAGTCTGCAAAACGCGCATGACTAATGTTGTTGTTGCTTTTATTTTTGGTGGGTTTTTTATCTGTTTTGGGATGAGTTTATTTTGGAACGAAATCCAACCAAATAAAGTAACAAACAACCAACGAACCCTTCGATATGCAAAAACATGATAGACTCACAGATATAGCCGTTTTCAGCGCGTCTTTCTCGGTAATTTCACCAACAAAACACAACGCGGCGACGCGACGCAGCTGCGAAGGTCGGTAAGACAAACGACTGACTTGGCCTGAGAACAGAATTGAACTTGAACACACACACACACACATCATAATCATGTATGAATTGAACGCTGGGAAACTGCAATAAAACAAAACACGGGGCGACAAACTTTGGGACATATTCAAGCTGCGGCAGTGGTAATCGTTGTTTATTTGGGACAATGCCGTGGCACCCGGTTGAAATACTTCGTCACAGTCTTCTTCTGGAATTACGTTCGACAGCGGGTGCGCTTGCGATGCAGACGACGCAACCGACATTGTATCACGCTTGGGGAGGAAAACTAGATGGCTGTTTTTTCTTTCACAGCGGTCCTTTTGCGGTTTAATAAAAATTTCTGGTTCAGTTCAGCCTCAGCGTTACTGCATTGGTCTTCTGGTGCTCGTTGTGGCGTTTGCTTTGTGCTCTGTGGCCTGCAGTACCTGAAAGAAAAACTATTGTTTTCTTCAATACTTTATCTTATCGTTGGGGCATGCGCGGTACGTACGGCAGCACAGAGCATAATATTTGAATAATAATATAATACATTATTGTTAGCCCATTTATTTTGGAAATTTATCCGGCTCCGGAAAAAAACTACCGTAAAAACCTAAATACAGCCCCCCCGTAATCAGTGTAGTGGCAGGCCCATGTGTGGGAGGTAAGTATGATGCGGGGTTGGGACCGGAAGCGTGAGAGGTATGATTTTGGTCACCCAAAAAGCCGAAAAAACACCGTTTTTGTGATACAATTTTGGCCAAAAATTGAGGTAAAAATAGTACTTTTTCAAAATTTTCGCCGAAAATCGCCTAAAAATAGGTATTATGGGTGGGCTTGCGCGCGGAGCGCGCGATTTTTGGGAAAATAAGGTCGAAAAACACCGATTTTTGCCTTAAAAGGCATAAAATTGCTTGTGAGAGGTATGATTTGGAGTTGTGAGAGGTAAGTACTCAACCCCCCCCAACCCCCCCCCTCGGGTTTTGTGGTAGGTAAGTACTGAGAGGGGGTAACCCCCCCCAACCCCCCCCAGCCACTACCATGCCCGTAATACAGCCCCCCAAAAAGGGGTCAGTGAATTAATAGAGCCCCCCCAAAGCCCAAAGTAACATCCCCTGTACAGTAGTGTATTAACGCTTGATAGTGGTGCACAGGTACATTTATGCACGTTTGTTGTTCGTTCTCAGAGCACATAATACGCCTCTTATTGACGAATAGACACGAATAAATGCGATTACAAGCGAAAAAACATCATTTCAAACCCCTTTTTAGGGGTTTTTTGGGGTATTTCTGGGAACATTTTTTTCAGGTTCGGGTCAGTGAATTAATAGAGGCCCCCCCGGAATAGAGCCCCCCAAAATGGGGTCAGTGAGTTAATAGAGCCCCCCCCTTCTATTTAGGTTTTTACGGTATGTTTTTCGTTTTTTGGAAATAAAACGGGTTTCTCTCACCCAGTGCTGTGGCTACCTACTTTTGCGGGGCGGGTAGGGTACATAGGTGGAAAAATCCGGGGCGGGTAGGGGGTAGTGTACCTGGGATCTTGGGGGGGGGGGAATCCGGTTTGGGGGGGAGGGGGAAGATTTTTCGGGGCGGGTAGGGTACAACACAAACACAAGTTTTTTCGCGTGAATGTTTTTATGTACTAAAAAGTACATATATCGCGCGCAGCGCAAAATTTTTTGCACTTTTTAGGGTTTTCGGTTGAAATTTGGGCATTTTTGGCCGAAAAATGGGCATTTTGGGGGTAAAAATCGGGGCGGGTAGGGTACCAGGGCGGGGCGGGTAGGGGGTAGGGTACCAGAGCGGGGCGCGTAGGGGGCAGCGTACCAGGCCGGGGCGGGTAGGGTACCATTGGGGGCCCCCCCCCCCACCCCCCAGCCACAGCACTGCTCTCACCAATCAATCACTGTGGGCGGACTTTACCGTATAGTCGGAAATAGAACCCCCCCATTAATTTGTCGGGGGCCAAATGAAAAATAGAACCTCCCCCCATTAATGAACCCCCATAAATTGAACACCCCCAAAATGACCCCAGTGAAAAAGTAGAACCCCGGGTTCTATTTCCGACAATACGGTAGGTACCCGATTCATTTCCGATCTCCTCTGCGATTAAAGCATCCACAAGAAGATTGACTAATTATACGGAAATCCACCCGTTTTGTGTGTGCTTAAGCATAGTCCCATACTTAAGGTTTAGGCTTCTATTTCAGGCTTAGGCTTAGGCTTAGGCTTGCGGTTAGGCTTCGGCTTAGGCTTAGGCACCAGTCTGAATCAAATAAAACACACAGCCACGACGAAAAACGGCTGTATCTCTCATGCACGCGTGCTCGATCGGGTGGATTTCCGTATAATTAGTCGCTCGTTCCACAAGCGATTAAAAATTTGAATTTTTCTTTCCTTTTCATTTTGCCGCCTTTAGTGGTATTGAAAATATACGCTCCAATTGGCCTTGGGCACAACACGTTGAGTCCGAGTGTCGAGCCGAACGACACGATACACAGGTCTGGGTCTGGCGGTTTCCATTCTTCTTCAGCGGCCAGCGCAGGAGTGACATTTTGAAACACGGTGATCCCAAAACTTTTGCTTTCTCCATCACATCGATGCACAAGACTGGGCCAATCACTTGTTCCGCGCCCATCGTGTGGCTGGAATATGACGCATAATTGTCGAATGACAATCTGCAATGGAATTCTCGAAACTCAAAGTCACGTACACCCAAGCGTTTTCGAGAATTTGACCAAATGAAGTGAACGGAAGGCACTTCAGGCCGTTCATTGTGTTGTGTTTATCATTTTTAATCAGTTTTATGTTACTCGCCGGCATTGGGTGGAATTTTCGAAACGGTGTAAAGGTTAGTTGGGTGTAAAGGTCGGCGTAAAGTTCGGTCGAAAGCTCGGTCGGCGTAGCTCGGTGTAAACGTGAAACATTGCCTGTTAATAACGTGGAATGTTTCAAGTTTATACCGAGGTCTATCACACTGAGCTGTCGACCGAGCTTTCTACCGACCTTTACGCCCAACTGACCTTTACACCGTTTCGAAAATTCCACCTATTGAATGAACATTTTGGAAAGCAAAATGTGTTTTCACTTTTCACATTGTTCAGGGGGTGAGTGTATCGGCCACAAATTTTGCTTGATCGTAAAATCGAAGAAAATGATCACGGCTTAATCAATCAATCCTTTCATCGGTTAGCAACTGGAAAATTTGTTTGTTCACTCGCTTGAAACATCAGTCAGTGTTCTGTTCAAAGCGCGACACGAGCGCCGCCACTTTGGTTTCGCTTGCATTCGGTGCTGATTGGATGGTCGGGATTGGGTCTTGGTTGATCGTCAGGTCTTAATAGGAAAAATTAAATGAACTGATTGTGATCATGATATTTTTCATCCTGGAATCGATATTATAAGACAATACCAACCGTTGAGTTTGTGTCTCAAGTGTGCGAGCAGCAGTTGGATGTTTTCGATGACCAGATCACATTCGATCATGTGGTGTTGAGCGGCCGTTGTTGTTGCACTAGATTGACGGCTGAAAACAATAACGATGTGTGATTGTGTGAAACATCAAAATTACTAGGATCACATTGACGGTACGTACCTGAGATCGGCCGCGGTAGGACGACGTTGAATTGCAGCCTGTCTGTTGGTCGAACGGTCACGTGACAACAGCACCGGCGCCGATTTGGTCTCGGTGCACGCGATGCGGCTTGACGGCTGCTAAAATGGAAATGACTTTTGTTTTTTTTTTGGAAAAGACAATTTTTAAAAAAATGCTAATCCGTATTCTCAAACCTTTTGTTGTCGTTTGTGATCGAGCGGCACGAATGAAGCCAGTCGCTCATCGCTCATCGGCAGCACGAAGCGAACACTGCGACTGCGACGCACCGATGCTGCAAACATACCGTACATAGTGATCATATGATTGGTTGAAATTGAATGCGCTGAACAATGGTGCAACTGGTTGGAGAATACCAGCCACACACACCTCCTTGTTGCGAACTGCAATCACTGGCAGTCGGTTCTGGTTGTTTCTTGTGTCCGAGCCAGTGACATCCGTGGTACTGATATTGAATCGGTGAATCGGACTGCAGTTGTTGCCTTGATTGCGTGATTGTTTGATTGTTAAATCGATTGCTTATACCCGCGATTTGTCGTCGTCTCCATTCGTTTGACCCACCGAGCTTCGATCGCGAATCAGTTCGAGACTGTCGACCACACGAGCTCCGTTCAGATAGACACATTTTACCTGGAAACACGAGAATTCTCTCTCAATGCCTATATTAAATTCCGTTTGCGATCCCTTACATCTTCACTTTGATCCCCCAGGGGCCAGCTGTCCGTCAATTCCTTCTCCGAGTCCAGTGATGGGAATCCAAACTGTGGCTGGTTGGAAGAAATATGTTTTTCGTTTCACAAATTTAACGCAGCGCATTGTCTTGTGCCAGTTTAGCATAGAATGCAACTAACCTTTTTCACCTGATCCCCCATTGGCCAGCTGTCCGAATTTGCGTTGTCTGATTGGTCTTCCTAGAAAAGAGCTTCTCTGTGAAACAAAACATTTCATTGACTTTCCGCCAACGTCTAACCTTTTCACTTTGATCACCCAGTGGCCAACTATCACTGTCAGATTGCTCCTGAAAAATGTGCTTTCTGCTTGCATAACGCGGCAACATTTCTCCTTGGCTTTCCATACCTACACCCAGCGACACACGCCTGACCTTTTCACTTTGGTCCCCCAGCCCCAACGACCAACTGTCAGTCATGGAATCGGTGTTGTTGTTGTTCTTGTGGTATTTGCTGTGATGGTCGTTCGGCTGAGAAGATGTGAACCACTGAAACATGCAGCAATGATGCGCGCATTGTTATTTCGTGTTGCGATTTTGCTGATGTTGTTTTTTGAGCGGCACTGGCTACTGTTTGATTATTTTTTGTCGGTTGCCACATGCACAATGCATGGCCATGCGAACTTGGCAAGAAGTTGGTGATCAAATTTTATTCTGATTAGCATCTCTGCCGGGCAATTCTGAAGATGACCCCCTCCCCAGTCTAACCGTCCAGGAGAATGGCTTTGTTGATGTTTCATCGTTCGTTTCATAGAATTGTGGCAACAGTGCGAACATGATGATGATTAGGATTGGTAGATGGTTGCAAGAGAAGGAGAATGGATTTATGAGAGAGAAATTTGCTGTGATAAAGTTGGAAATGAATGCATAATTGTTGTGTAATACCATTCTTGCATCCATGTCATAAAATCCTTTGCCCCTTTACTTGACGCGTGGTTCACGTCGAAGCGCACAGTACTTGCGCCACGTGCATCAGAGGCAAAGGCAACACGGTATTCCCAGTGTCGCTGTCGGTGAACTTTTTTGACAGTTTTGTATGCACAGAATAACCCCAATCCAATACACCTGGCCTGAAAAAGTTGCTCCCATTCTGATTTTAGTGCTCTGTTTGTTACTCACACTCACACACGTACACAGGCAGAACACGTGCGTGAAAAATAACACTTTTTTGGCGCACGGAAGGTTTAATTGGTGTTGGTGTGCGTTTTCTGGTGTGTGATATGATACAGCAGTCAAAATAAACATTTTTTCTCTTTTTGCTGGGCAAATGCTGGTTGGTGTGCGTGGGCTTGCTGCGCTTTGATTGTTGCTCCATCAATGTCATGGGTTGCCTGCCATCTTATCAACACTACCAGTTGCACGATGGTTTTTTTCAGTTCATGCCAAATGTGAGAAAAACTGTCAACGTTTACACTTGTTAGATTCATATCTGAATAATGCTCTGGGAGCATATTTCTACAAATATAATACCTGATGAAACAAACTTGTAAAAGTCCATAATAAAAGTAAATCGACAAAAACGATGACGATGCGATTTGATCATATTGTGGTTGGTGCCGGAATCGAAGGTTCAGCCACAGCGTACACGCTCGCAAAGGCGGGACCCAAAGTGATGCTCATAGAGCAGGTTTGACGTCTCTACAAAATGGCTTCAGTTATGTCCATTCAAACCACGATGATGTTTCTCTTACCTCCAGTGGGCATGATAACAGGAAACCCAAGTTTCGTCCATCGTTTCAGTTCCCGCTTCCCCACGCCCACGGCAGTTCATCAGGTCTGTCGCGAATCCTGTGCAATTCCGGCCAACCCTACACACCGTGGATGCTTCATGCGCGCGCTAAATGGCAACAACTAGAGACCGAAAGTGGACGAACGTTGTTGAAGTGAGCGAAAAATTACGTACATAGGTCATCATAAATGAAATTTGTCTGAATTTATATCGAAACCGTCCCAGAAACTGCGAGATGGTGCACGTGACGTGTCGAGGCGAACTTCAAGACGAAGCTGATTCGCTGAAAAATTACGATTTTGATCACGAACTATTATCGTCGGCGGAAGAGGTTGGGGTCCGAGGTTATTATTCTGAATGTAAACTGCCATTCCCACCCAGATCAACCAGCGCTATCCTCCCATGTGTTTCGAAGATACGCCTGATGTTTCATGGACAGCATTAATTGATCAACAGGCAGGCATTCTGCATGCCAATCGATGCTTGGAGGCATACCAGGTTGGATCGGTTTGAGACATTCAGTCAAGCATCACGGGTGGCTAGTTGGCTCAAAGAGAACCATAACGCACATTTGTTGCGAAGCCAAAGTTATACTTTAAACCATGTGATTTGGTATGAAACGTCACTGTTTTCAGCATTTATTCCGTAAGCTCGGTGGCGTAATCCGGGACGCGGAAAAAGTAACGAAACTCGATCCTATCCGTCCCAACGAAATCAGGGTTGTCACCAACAAGGGTACCTACACGGCCAAATCAGTTGTCTTGTGCACGGGACCGTGGGGGAATACTCTCATCACAAGACCAGGCACGCCTGGACTGCCGATAAAAGTTCGGTTTTGCGCTTCAGGTTTGAGCTTTAAAGTGCCTTCGCACACCACGCACTTTCATTTTCAGCCCCGAACCACCCTGAGCACATATTGGCAGGTTGACAGTCCCCAATTTTACGGCATCCACAACTTCCCTTGTTTTGAAATCGAGATCGACGAGACCAGAGACGTACATGCCGTGCCCTGCTATGAATATCCGGCATTGATCAAGGTGCATGCCAATCTTTTGGCCATATGGCATGTGATGTTTCACACGGGACTGATGACCATTTCAGGTGAATCAGGACGCTGGCGGCTTTGGGTCAGATCCTGATAACAGGGGTACGCTCGACCCTGATGATAATCCTAAGGTCTGTTTGATGTTGTCACTGAAGCGAAATCTTCTAACATAAACCACAAATGGTATACTTTTCAATCGATTTTCAGTCACCAATCACCGAACAACTGTGGTCGACGGCACAAAAGTCCGTTCGATCTCATTTTCCTCACGTTGATTCCAGTAAACCAGCACTGATAGAATCCTGCATACTAACGGTTCAGTGTGCATTTGATTTTTTTTCAAGCAGCACTTGAATGCGCCATCCATTTCCCAAAATTTCATTATAATGTACAGTACACACCTGACCGCCTTGCAATTCTCGACCGTGTGGACGCATGCAGAAATGTGATTGTCGGCATGGGCTTCTCGGGTTAGGGCTAGCACTAAGGTTGTCAACGCAACTGCCTGTGTTTCGTGCAAACGCACCAGCATGTCTGTGGTCGTTAACGCACCCGTCGCGCTATATTTGCGTGTTCCCATAACAACACTGTTTTCATTTCTTCGCGCCCAGGGCTGCTTTTCCTATTTCCATGAAAAAGTCGCCGGGTTTGCACAGTAGGCACCAAAACAGACCCAGCTACAGTACGCGTTTGCACGAATCACAAACAGTTACGTAGACAACAATAGCATTAGCCAGGGCAAGTTTCGGTCATCAGAAAAATACAACAGTTCAATTTACAGGTGAAGGTTTTCGAATCGCACCGGTTGTCGGAGAGATTCTGGCCAGCTTGGCACGTGATCAATCTTCTCCCCAGCGGGATATATCAGCATTTTCGTCACATCGATTCAATCAATCGTAATTCTGCTCGTGGTCATGTGCAGTGCAGTGATTGGCTGTTTGAATTTGAATAAATGTCAAAGCAAACATTCGACGACTGTCTGTTTGTGACGTGTAGAATCTCAAACCACGGCACCCAGACAGACATCTGATTGAATATGGAAACATTTTTTTATCTTGGGCAAAATAAAGCTTTGGCAACGAAGCAAATGCAAAACACCTGACCACTGAAACTAGAATGTCAGTCAACTGAATCAAAATTGAACGAAAGCCAAAATTTTCGTCAAGTACATGTACGAAATGTGATATGTGCAAAGATTCGACCTAGCCACAACCAGCTGGTATTGCACCAACTAAACCGGGCGCAGTGCATTCTTGTGACGCTTGCGTGGCCCCACCCGGGAAACGATTGGTGCCTGAAATCAAAATCTTTGCTGGAAAGTTGGTTTCTATGTATGTACATCGCATAGTCTGTTTTTTTAATATTACAGCTCTGAGTGAAACATCAACATCATGGATTTCTTCAATTTAGTGACCGACAAACCACTGCATGCCCAGTTCTTCGTGCCTCCGATTTGCACATAGTTGCCGATTTCTAGTGAGAAAGGCGGTGTGCCCAGGACTGCATTCGTTAGGGCGTCCGCTCCCCAAGCATTGTTAGCGGCGGCCAAGGTTTTAATGCACACTGAAACACACAACGAAGTGTTTATTATTCTGTTTTGATTATGCATAGAAGCAGATTAACTTTGACCAACAAGGTACAGGTACACCCCAACCACGAACTCATGAGACGACTTATTTTGAAGTTGACTTGTACGGATCCAATAATGTTCCGGTTCCACGTACCTTTCGGAAATGAAAGAAAGAGAAACGCATGTATTTTTTAAAAGCCCGCTCTGCACCTCGGTGCGTAAATTCCCTTTTGACTCCCAAAACATTTGTGTGTTGAACGACGTTGCTGTTCGCACGCAACAAATTGAGGTCAGCCAGCTGGAACTTGTCATCATCTCCCTCGGCCCGATCTCTTTCTTTTGTTTGAGAAAACCCGTGTGACCGGCGCATTTTTGAAACTGGCCAAGCAACCCTCTTAAAAAGAGTCGTCTCATGAGCGCGTGGTTGGACTATACAGCCCGACTAGGTATGTAAGTATATTTCTCAATACGGTACGGTGCCACTCGCAGATTTTTTTGTCATTTTAGACATTCGGCCATCAGTGATCAGTGAAAAAATTCTAAATGATCAGTTATCAGTTATAGTTGGACAGACGCGGCCAACATGCCAACAAAGGTGCACCAGGGCATCATCAGTCGCACATCGCCATAATGTCCACCTGCCATAAGCAACCCCATTCTCGCGCTCACCCCCAATGCAGGTCTCTTCGATTGTCGACCATTCTCCCGTTGACAGACACGTGATCG
Source organism: Rhynchonema sp. JSB1_4 (assembly GCA_030248065.1). Lineage (NCBI taxonomy): Eukaryota > Metazoa > Nematoda > Chromadorea > Monhysterida > Xyalidae > Rhynchonema > Rhynchonema sp. JSB1_4. The sequence goes on from JASAMV010006679.1 coordinate 25,654, forward strand.
TTTTGGTGCCTGTTGTGCCATCCGACCAGATGTATCCGTCTGCTGGTGTTGTTGGACAGGTCAGCGTGGCCGTCGCTGCAACGAACTCAGTATAGTCCATCCATCAGCTCATGACACTTTTTGTCGGCTGAAAAGCTTTGACAGGATCCAGTGCTGTTCCGGTTCCGGTTGGCTTACAAAAAAGAAAAGAAAGAGAAATCGGTTTTTATTTCATTTTTGGCCGCCGTTTTCTCTGACATTGCCTTGCGGAGGAACAATTTTTCACAACAGAACCTGAACCTCCCAACCTGTGCCATGAGTTGATGGACGGACTATACATTGTGACTTCACTATGTGCACTGCTTGTGGGTTGTGGCTCTCTGCCCTCTCTATGCACAGATGTGACGAAAGTCTGTTTATGAGTTTGCACGCAGTGATGTTACAGGCCAGCAGTAAGATCTGCTGGCGGGGCTTTTTGGAGGCTAATTTGCCAGAGGCGTTCGCACTGACGAGCCCTGGCGCCTCGGTCTGTCTGCGAAAGCAGCGCGAAACAGGCCAACATTACTGCACTCAGTATTATCATATTGCATTGTCGTTGTTTTGGTTCATTTGGGACTAGAAAAAGTGGACTAAAGGGAGAACCTGTAGAACATCAGAATTGACTAACAAGTAACGTCCACGTAGCTGTTGACCACTGTCGTGTCGCTGTACATTTTGCCAACGGTTGTGGCTATTGCAGCCGGTGGCGTCAGGCAGGCTGCAATTTTTTTGAAATCGAAAGTTTAGGTTGATGTAAAAGATACAAGATATGAAGCAATATTGTGGTCAAATTGTAATCTTTCATTCCGAACACCAATACCGTTTGGTCATTTCGGTTTTGTGTGAGAACTGGCAAAAATTACCCACCAGCGATACAGTTGACAGCAGCTGCCCAGGTGTTTGTGCCAGTGCACGCGAATGTACGTGCATCGGCCTTGTAGGTGTCGGACCAAACAAAGCCATCTTCACAGGTCATCATCGCAGAACCACCGGTACCTGCGGAAGCAGAAAAAAATGCCTGCCCTGGACTTTTGATTTTTAATCGGTGTGACTGAATTTTTATATTCAGCGCCATGTGAAACTAGGGGTGGTAATAGCTATGTACATACACTGCTTGGCAGATATGTGCAAATTAAAACAGAAACACCCGCATGTTGGTGTTCCACCTTGCTAATGACGATATAAGACGTTACCTGTGCCAGCGATCACATAAGTTTGTTTTTCGATGGTGACAAATCCCTGATACATAATATTACGGTCAACGTTCGTGCCAATGCTGGGTGGAATGGTGCACACTGCAAGGCAAACAACAGAACATGCGGTTAAATTACATGTATGATCCCATAAATGGCGGTTTCACTTGCATTAGTTTAGAGATTGAAAGAATACCAAGCCCCCGCTTTTCTAAACTGTAAACTACAGTCGACTTACCTGGTATACAACTGTACGAGAACACGCGCTCTCCGGAGCTGTCGCGGTACTGTCCTTGGTTGCAGATCACCTGAGATTTAGATTTAGATCTTCGTGTGACTCACAACAAGTTTCTCACGTTTTGTGAATAAAGCTATGCAATTTGTTCTTTCGTTCGACTCACAAAAATCTAATGATTACAAAAGCCGTTTGTTTGCAGGTACAGTATACCTCAACGTCATTCGCGAAATAGCTGTGTCCATCGAACAACAGGTATCCGCTGTAATTGGGGCACGCGGCCTTGGCAACGGTGGCGTGCTTGATTTGTCCGGTCGAAGAATCGGTGTATGTGAACGTCGCTGTGCCGTTCAGGGCGGGGCAATCTGAAACATTTGCACGGCAGTGTGATGTTTCATTATAATGTTAAATGAATGACTCGCTTCTGTGTGGCTGAAAATTGGCAGAAGTTAGTGTTTTGTTGGTAATGCGATTCGGTCGCGGTTATAGCACAAAGTGGTCAACACAAAATCTTATCTGGTATATATTTTGACTGAAAGATGGGTCTGGGACAGCTACATGTCCAACAAGACACCCTGCCTCCCTTTGTACCTGATTTTGAGAAAGAAACACAGAAAATTAAAAAAGACAAACGACACCAAATGCCAACATTTGTCACAATAGCTGAGCGGATCAACGGACAGTTTCGTCCAGTCTGATTCGTCCAAACAATCGATTTGCGACGGTTTGTCCTCCGACGCATAGAACGGCGCCTGACAGGCCAGAGTGGCCGTTCCGCCAAGCGCTACTGGGTCTAAAAATCAGGGGGTGCATCAGGTCATCATCGGTGCCAAGACAGCACAACTGTGGAGAAGTTGAGGGAACTCAAAAATAGAAAACAATTTCAGGTTGACGAAAATAAAAGATATACGTAGTAAAGTCGCCAACTTGAGATTGGATTGAAGGTGATTACGACCGATTTTACAGCGAATTGGTAGCAACGATTATCTGAAACCGGAATAGATCTGACAGTTAAGGAGGCATTCGATAGAACTGACGCAACACATGAGACCAAGGCAACCCGATTGAGCTAAGTAGTACAATACAGTCGTCAACTCAAGTGGTCAACTCCCGCCGCCAACTCCAACAGCCCTAAATGAACACCAGAAATTATACACGGGAGTTAACTACCTGAATTACTATACCTACATTATAATACACAAGCGCCCAATTGCCGATACCTGCACACGTAATGTTGTATTGCTTTTCCCATTCACCGATCCTCAAGGATGAAAACATATACACCGTCAATACTGGCAATTATTGACAAAAACTGCTCTGAGTTTTCGGTGATACCTAACAACATGACTTTAATATGCACGGTAGGTACCTTTGCATCGTATATGTATGTAGTTGACTAACTTGTATTCGAAGTCGACACCTCCCCGAGGTCGAGCAGGCTATTGCCCAAGCCAAACGTGCTACCGCCAAAACCAGGCCCGCCGTAGAATTGATGTGGACAAGTGACACATTTGGTCATCAACAATGACAACAGGCACCACGCTATGGACACTCGATGATTCACTTTGATCATTAGTGTGATTGTATTATACAACTGATTATCATCAAATTACAGCGCTGTCACCCGACTTGTTTCAGTTATTAGATGCTGAACCGCATTATTCATGCAATAACTGGACCAGAATTTCGGATCCGATCGTCATCTACTGCAAGAAAAAACACAGAAATTTTGAATATATGAAAAATTCTGTTGGAGCATCATTGCAACGCACACATTTCAGACGTAAAGTCCTTTTGCGTTGGTGAAATAATCTGGACATCCGTTACTTTTACGACAACTTTTTTATAATCACTTTCTTTCAAGTGTTTATACTTTTTTCTCCGCACATTCTTTCGTGCATACCATTACAACCCATCATGGACTCGTTTGGTTGCTTGGCATTCGATATCGTGATGAATCTATTGAATTAACGACGCTCAATGTACAGATCACACCATTATTGATAAAAACAATCATAGGTACGTATGCATCCTAAAGTCAGTTTGTGTTAAAAAAAACAAGTGTGCGCAACTGCCACGATCTCCCTGATCGTGCACCAACAAAAGAAAAAAGTTTTTTTGCCATAGGTTCAGAAGATACCAGACACCAGTCTCGCATGCACGTCAGACGAGCAAATTTCGTACAAAATTCACATTATCGCGGTAATTTGACTTCCGATAATTCATCTACCACATACAGTATGTATGCCTGACCATATACAGTACATGGTTGTCCTTTCGCATTATGTACGTTTTTATGTCACATGTCCGGATTCACTATCACTTTCGTTCACTCACTGCCGTTATCGATAAACATTATGATCCTCTGATCGTAATCGCACTGCCCCGGCATCGATTATTGTGTCGTTTTGCGGGATCAATATGGGGTCATTCAAAAATGGGTTGTTTTATTCGCACGGACTATGTCACGGACGAATTTTACGGTGCGCGTGAACCGTTTTATGCATATGTATGTACCAAACACTCTCGTTGGTTACCAAACGCCAAGGTGTGAAGAGAGGAACAAAGCAGTGCAAGTCTAACCCAAGCTCAGCTTAAACCTGAGCCTAAGCCGAAGTTTCTACGTGACGGCAAAATACATAATGTCCATGATTGTATGTACATAATTATGTATTGATGTCCCCCTTTTCAGTACCTGTGTGAACCAGCTGCTTTCAAGGAGCTTTTGTACATCGTGGTGGGCGGTTGTACATCGGTTTGGGGGATAGTGACTCTGCTGAGGTGACGGTCTAAACCTCATTATCCATAGCTCGTAATATTTGCGAAACGCCATTCTTTGACTCCTCTACATGCTTTCTATTACAAACACACCGAACAAGCGAAAACGGTTAAAAAGCTTTGGAGCCTATAACATCCCTCCGCTTCTTACGTACATAATCGGCTTTGTTGTGTCACCTGGACACTGGGAGTTAGCTGACCAGCTGTAATCATCAATTCAATTGTTTACCAACAGCAGCAAAGCAAAAGTGTCTACCTATATGTACGTGACAACAAGTGCATCATTCACCATTTTGTGTTCGCGTGTCCTCGGCGTGATAGATACGTTCGGTACAAACCCACGGCCAGCCCAGATGACAGCGATGATACCAAAGTGCCAGGCTCGGACTGGTACGACTCCAGTGTGTCCCAGCCGACAGAACGTCGTAACAGGGTGCACCTGCAAGCTGCCGCACAGATCAGCTACATGTATGTAGTACATGGACGACTTCAGTTACTATACAATGCACCTGCGTTTGCAAGTGATGACTTGGTTATGTGTACATATACAACTTGTCCGTGATTCTGTAAAAGCTGTGCAATAAAAATGAGCAAAGCTTACACGGGTGTTCGCAAACAAAAGAAAGAGATTGGGCCGAGAGACATGATGACAAGTTCCAGCTGGCTGACCTCAATTTGTTGCGTGCTTACGCAGACAGCAACCTTGGATCCGTTCAAGCCAACTTCAAAATAAGTCGTCTCATGAGTTCGTGGTTGGACTATACATGCACGACTTATCCGTGATTCTGTATAATGTGTAACTGGCTAAGCTTCAGTTCCGCATAACTTGCACAGTTCGGGAACGGTGGAATCCAATAGGCGGGGACATTCAGTGCAAAAAATCCTGTTCACCTCATCGAAGTTCCCAATTTCAGCTTACATATGCATGATAACACGTACCTAATGGTAATTCGTGCGGATAATGCCAAAGCCTAATCATTCTTCGACCCATCTCATTTACTTTAGCAGCATATTGTCGCAGTGTGCTATCCACAACCAACACATGTCACATCAGCAAGCCATACCAAGGACGGACCCAGGACTGGAGTGAGCCACATGGGCCATAGCCCCTTTTGGTCCGATTGGCCACTCGAAGGTGGGCCGCACCGTTTCAGTAAGAAGAAGAAAGGACCCCCCTAAATCGTTGGATTTTTGCCTGATACCCCTCAAAAGTCCACAGTTTAATTAAATTTGGCGTTCGCAGTCTGTAAAAGGTGCCAACATTCCGCGCGCATTGTCACATTTTGTGTAGCGGTTGGTGTGAAAAAGGCCAAATTCTAAACAAGCACGACAAAAAACGACTTTTCAAAAATGGAACCAGCATTGTGGACAAAAATGACTTTTTGGATTCGGCCCCTCCCTTGGCCAGAAGCTAGATCCGCTACGAAGCCATACAAACTGTCTCCACGTTGGCTGGTGCCTCAAACACAATGTACCGACACCAACAATAAATGGCAGTTGAAAAGTTTTTGGAGAGCCCATAAACCAATATTTCAACCAGCGGTGCATTGGTCTTATACCAACGGTTGTAACCAAAGATAGCTGGTCGTCGAAACACCTGCTGCCTGCCTGCACTAAGACCACACAACATCGAGTCGAAACAGTTGAACAATGAGTAATGACACGTCGTTTAGTCGAATATTGAGTACTTTGCATACTTTGGATGGGGTTAGACCATATGCGTGACATGGTATCCAATATCTGAACTGTACTACACATGCTTTTTACAGCACACATGTCGTTTTGTGAAGTTTTCGCACAATAATGTACACAAAAATAGCCCATCCATCAGCTCACGACACTTTTTGTCAGCTGAAAAGGCTTGGTAGGATCCTGTGCTGTTCCGGTTCCGGTTGGCTTACGAAAAAGAAATGAAAGAGAAATCGGTTTTTATTTTATTTTTGTGCGCCGTTTTCTCTGACATTGCCTTGCGGAGGATAACAGTTCTTCACAGCGGAACTTGAACCTCCCAAACAAAAGTGCCATGAGCTGATGGACGGATTATACAATGTACATATGCAACACACATGTATGTACAGTATGTATATAGTTCCGGCGATACTAACATGGCACCACACACGTAAGTGCTTTACACTTTGGTGTGCAGGTTGCTGCTGACAACAAGAGCCGGGTTACGGAAAAGAGGAATAATGATATTCGCACATATAGCATAGTCCATCCATCAGCTCATGACACTTTGTGCTGCTGCTGGCTGGTTTGTTCCCTTCCTCCACGTTCTAATGAAAGAGAAATTGAGTGGGACCGATTTTGCAAAAAAAAACTAAAAAAATGATAGAATGTGTCGAAAAGGATTAAATTCGATCAAATTTTAAATTAAATTTGATTAAAATGGATAAAACAGGTGGATTTGATAAAAATCACAATTTAGGAGCAAAAACAATTTTTTTCTGAAACTCAATTTCTCTTTCATTAGAACGTGGAGGAAGGCAACAAGTCGGCCAGCAGCAGCACAAAGTGTCATGAGCTGATGGATGGACTATACGTATGTTTCTGGTCATGCATACTGATGTTTCAGGATGGTTTCGGACTGGGTGACCCATGTTGGGAAAAGCTAGTCCAGTTGCCTTGACAGAGAGAAAACGCGAATTTTCGATTTCGCGATACAAGGCACGGGTCGGCTCAAGGTTTGGCCTCCACGAAACAGTGGAGTAGAGAGATGAGTGGAAAGTTGAGTAGAATTTACAGTGGAAAAACTTGAGTGGAAAGTTCAGTGGAAAGTTGGGTGGAACACTGGCGTTAGGGCTCCACCAGATAGACCCGAAACCCGAAACATAAATTTTTTCTATGTCCATGTTTCGGGTTTTGAAAAAAAAACCGGAAACTCGAAACACGAAGCATGATAATCGAAAATGTTTCGACTGACTGTATAAATTGTTCACGTCAGCTACAAGCGGCAAGACCGAAACATTCCCGATTATCGTGCTTTGTGTTTCGGGTTTCGGGTTTTTTTTCAAAACCCGAAACCGGAAACATGGACATAGAAAAAATTTATGTTTCGGATTTCGGGTTTCGGGTCTATCTGGTGGAGCCCCAAGCGTTCCATCTTGCTACGCAAAGGCATTGGAAACGCCACACCTCCCAACCAAACTGGGTTTGCACAACACAGGCGTGCGTGTGAGTGTTCACAACACGAAAACATTTTGCGCGCACACAAACACACACGTCATGCTACAACATGTGCAATGTTTCAACGCTACCGTATCCATTCCACTGAACTTTCCACTGAACTCTTCACTGAACATTTCCACCCAATTTTCCACTCAACTCTCCACCCAACTCTCTACCTCCACCCTTTCGTGAATATCACCCAACAAGCACAGAGCGGTACAAGAGACAAAGCGTTCAAGACTGTGTTCCAAGTTTATAAACCTTCCGTCAACCCGGCCCCGATTACCGTAACCCGCACAGCACTGTGTCGCATTGCTACGACCACATCACTTGTTCAGTTCATTTTTTATGCACACACGCGTCGCGGCGCTAAATTGTGTAAAGTTGGAAGTACATACCATTGGGTGTAGCACTCAGCTAAACATGTCTGGTACTCCCGCATGATCGGAGCTACAGTAGCACGGTAGTGCTAAGCGACATATTTAAACAGGCAAGGTTGACGACGGTACCCTCAAAGCCCGCGTAACCATAAAAGTTTTACGTACACCAGCACCGTCTAACGGCGCAGATGTGTTGACAGAGTGAAGTTGAACCGATAGCTGTATACCACTACCGATCACCGGGAAATCAGCTGATGCGAGATACCCCACTGAGGATATCCGATAAAATGTTGCAGTCAGTGCCAAAACACGCAGACCAAGTGTTTGAGGAAAATTTAAGCCATTACGGACGCTGATGAAAGTTCTCTGAAGTTCTGTTGCGCAAAGGCGTGCAGGTATAGATCATAAACCCTACACCACCCATGTTACATACAAATATCGAAAGATCCGCCATCAGACAGAACCCACCAGCTGGTTGTGATGAGAACCATATCCCAACCAGCACAGATGTGATGTTGCACAGCTTCACACACGATATCAGGACCATTGAAGCTTTTAAAAGTTTTAAACCATTTTTACCAAGATGCCATTTAGCGCTCCAGTTTGGCACCGGCTTTGGGCGTGGCTGGGATCTCCATTTTGACTGGGCCCTGCCCGAGGCACCTGCTTGTTTGTCGGCTTTTTTGATCACCAAAAAAACTTCCACTCGTTTTCTCCTCTTCGCTTTTTCGCGAGTTTCGCCCAAAGCAGCCCACATCCTTTCAATATATTGACTTTCTTCCTATTACAGTGTCTTGGTGTCATCTCTGTCTCTCTCTCTCTCTACCACTTCGTGATCCTATTTCACGCCTGAGTTTAATTGCAAAGCTCAATTTCACTTAATCAACTATCAACATGGCCCCGAAAATGAATGGATCGAGGTGATTCATCGAGTGGTCCAGCGGGTTCGTTGGTTACGTAAATTTGTGGCTATTCAGATACGGTATTTATGTATACATTGTCGTCATTTCCGTTTTGTCCCGTCTTTCTTCCCCTCTGTCCCCGGGGGTCCCCGCCCCGTTCCGCGGGGGCCGGGGGCCCTCGCCCCTCGTGGGGGGGTCTCGGGGGGAACGTGCCCCCGCGGGGGGGGGGGGGGGGGGGGGGGGGGGGGTGGGGGGGGTTTTGGGGGGCGGGGGCGGGGCGGGGCCCCCTTCTGCGGTTGGGATATGGTTCTCATCAAACAGTGGTGGGTTTGTCTTGGCGTCTTTGTATTTGTATGTATGCCCCTCGCGTCCGCGTCCCGGGGGGAGTTCCGCGGGCCCCCCCTCCGCCCGACCCATAAGGGTGAAGTTTGGAGAGCCTATACGGGGTGGTCTTCGCGGCGCGCCCTGCTGCCTGCCTCACTGCCACAGAGTCGAAAAGTGAACAATGAGTAATGCACGTCGTTTAGTCGATATTGAGTCTTTCATACTTTGATGGGGTTAGACCACATGCGTGACATGGTATCCAATATCTGAACTGTACTACACATGCTTTTTACAGCACACATGTCGTTTTGTGAAGTTTTCGCACAATAATGTACACAAAAATAGCCCATCCATCAGCTCACGACACTTTTTGTCAGCTGAAAAGGCTTGGTAGGATCCTGTGCTGTTCCGGTTCCGGTTGGCTTACGAAAAACAAATGAAAGAGAAATCGGTTTTTATTTTATTTTTGTGCGCCGTTTTCTCTGACATTGCCTTGCGGAGGATAACAGTTCTTCACAGCGGAACTTGAACCTCCCAAACAAAAGTGCCAAGTGCCATGAGCTGATGGACGGATTATACAATGTACCTATGTACATAGTTCCGGCGATACTAACATGGCACCACACACGTAAGTGCTTTACACTTTGGTGTGCAGGTTGCTGCTGACAACAAGAGCCGGGTTACGGAAAAGAGGAATAATGATATTCGCACATATAGCATAGTCCATCCATCAGCTCATCACTTTCGCTCTCTGCTGGTTTGTTCCCTTCCTCCACGTTCTAATGAAAGAGAAATTGAGTGGGACTGATTTTGCAAAAAAAAAACTAAAAAAATGATAGAATGTGTCGAAAAGGATTAAATTCGACCAAATTTTAAATTAAATTAGATTAAAATGGATAAAACACGTGGATTTGATAAAAATCACAATTTAGGAGCAAAAACAATTTTTTTCTGAAACTCAATTTCTCTTTCATTAGAACGTGGAGGAAGGCAACAAGTCGGCCAGCAGCAGCACAAAGTGTCATGAGCTGATGGATGGACTATACGTATGTTTATGGTCATGCATACTGATGTTTCACGATGGTTTCGGACTGGGTGACCCATGTTGGGAAAAGCTAGTCCAGTTGCCTTGACAGAGAGAAAACGCGAATTTTCGATTTCGCGATACAAGGCACGGGTCGGCTCAAGGTTTGGCCTCCACGAAACAGTGGAGTAGAGAGATGAGTGGAAAGTTGAGTAGAATTTACAGTGGAAAAACTTGAGTGGAAACTTCAGTGGAACGTTGGGTGGAACACTGGCGTTAGCGTTCCATCTTGCCACGCAAAGGCATTGGAAACGCCACACCTCCCAACCAAACTGGGTTTGCACAACACAGGCGTGCGTGTGAGTGTTCACAACACGAAAACATTTTGCGCGCACACAAACACACACGTCATGCTACAACATGTGCAATGTTTCAACGCTACCGTATCCATTCCACTGAACTTTCCACTGAACTCTTCCCTGAACATTTCCACCCAATTTTCCACTCAACTCTCCACCCAACTCTCTGCCTCCACCCTTTCGTGAATATCACCCAACAAGCACAGAGCGGTACAAGACACAAAACGTTCAAGACTGTGTTCCAAGTTTATAAACCTTCCGTCAACCCGGCCCCGATTACCGTAACCCGCACAGCACTGTGTCGCATTGCTACGACCACACTTGTTCAGTTCATTTTTTATGCACACACGCGTCGCGGCGCTAAATTGTGTAAAGTTGGAAGTACATACCATTGGGTGTAGCACTCAGCTAAACATGTCTGGTACTCCCGCATGATCGGAGCTAGCACGATAGTGCTAAGCGACATATTTAAACAGGCAAGGTTGACGACGGTACCCTCAAAGCCCGCGTAACCATAAAAGTTTTACGTACACCAGCACCGTCTAACGGCGCAGATGTGTTGACAGAGTGAAGTTGAACCGATAGCTATACCACTACCGATCACCGGGAAATCAGCTGATGCGAGATACCCCACTGAGGATATCCGATAAAATGTTACAATCAGTGCCAAAACACACAGACCAAGTCTTTGAGGAAAATTAAAGCCATTACGGACGCTGATGAAAGTTCTCTGAAGTTCTGTTGCGCAAAGGCGTGTAGGTATACATCATAAACCCTACAGCATCCATATTACATACAAATATCGAAAGATCCGCCATCAGACAGAACCCACCAGCTGGTTGTGATGAGAACCATATCCCAACCGTGCACAGCTTCACACACGATATCAGGACCATTGAAGCTTTTAAAAATTTTAAACCATTTTTACCAAGATGCCATTTAGCGCTCCAGTTTGGCACCGGCTTTGGGCGTGGCTGGATCTCCATTTTGACTGCGCCCTGCCCGAGGCGCCTGCTTGTTTGTCGGCTTTTTTGATCACCAAAAAACTTCCACTCGTTTTCGTCGTGCTCTTGCGAGCAAATTTTTCGCGAGTTTCGCCCAAAGCAGCCCACATCCTTTCAATATATTGACTTTCTTCCTATTACAGTGTCTTGGTGTCATCTCTGTCGAGCGGTCTGTCTCTCTCTCTACCACTTCGTGATCCTATTTCACGCCTGAGTTTAATTGCAAAGCTCAATTTCACTTAATCAACTATCAACATGGCCCCGAAAATGAATGGATCGAAGGATGAATTCATCGAGTGGTGCCAGCGGGTTCGTTTGGGTTACGGTAAATTTGTGGCTTATTCCAGATATACGGTATTTATGTATACATTGTCGTGCATTTTACACTGACCCATGATTGATCAAAAAGCAAAATTGGGAACTGTGTGCCAACATGCATAGGGCAGCTTTAGCTCGTCCCCCAATGTAACACCACGCCAACACGAGCCCGAGTTCGGAGGTGGCAGATTAGTGAAGCATTCATACGTGGCTGCCGATTTGGGAAATCTTACACGTTGTAGAACACAACGTGGCGCATGAGGATTTTCTCTTTCTATTCATTTTACAAGCACTCGACCTCCAAAATCGAGCTCGTGTTGGCGTAGTTTGCCTTTGCAAATACTCGCTGGGATAACGGCTGAACCGGAGTGCAACGCCATGTAGTATATCCAATTAATTGTAATTAATGTAATTCCAAAACCACACTGGTGGCGAGCCACCGAGGGGTTCTATCCCAGACCACAGTAACCCCATTTGTTTGCAGTTGTCGGACGAGATGGCGAAAGGCCGCAAATGCTACGAGTACCTCGAGGCGTACCACTACCTGTTGGGCTGCTTTGTGGACGCCGACAGTGACAAGGACGGTCAGATCGATGTGCAGGAATTCGATGCCATGATCGCTGTACGTATATACATATATCTGTGCATACGATGATTTTCTCTTCGTTTTAATTTGGGTCTCTCTTTCGAATTATATTAAGGCCACTTTATACTCTGTCTCGTGGCGATACACGCAACATTTTCTCGCGCGCTGATTGGCTGTTGCGCGCGCATGAGCCAATCAGCGCGCGATAAAATGTTGCGTGTATCTCAACGAGACAAAGTATAAAGTGGCCTTTAGGGATACAAATTACAAAAGTTGTGTGTGTGCGATCGTTCAAAGCCGAAAACCTGTTTAAAAAGCCCAAAAGGTACGTGTGTTCCAAGCGGCAACAACATCGCATGTGAAACATCAGAAAGGCTCCAGGAGTTTCACATGACGCACTTTGGATGTTGCTGTTCGGTCACTATTGCATTCGTAATGATGGTGTCACACCTCAGTCCTGCCTTCACGGTCACAATGGGTGGTCCACCAGGACATGGTCAGTGCGAATGTCACAAGGCCACACACCATGGGTGATATTTTCGACACGGTGTAAAGGTCAGTTGGGTGTAAAGGTTGGTGGAAAGCTCGGTGTGAGAAAGTTCAGTGTAAGCTCGGTGTAAGCTTGAAACATTGAACGTGAGACCCAGTTGCTCCCAGCTAAGGTCGAGCTGAGCAAGCAGCAGACGCGCGTTTCTAAATGAAAGGTCAACTTTGATGGTTTGCTGTGCAAGCGTAAAACGTTTGTTTGCAATCTGGTTCATTTAAGCTGGTTGCACAAACGTTTTAAAGGAATATTTGTAAGTTACCTGACATTTCCCCGCAAGGCTGTTGAGAAATTGAACATTCATAGCCGGCGGTGCCAAAAATTTTGACGTCACTAACTGATCGCAGCACGAAATCAAAACGGCTCCATAAAAGGTTACGAAATTCATAAATATCGTTTAGAAACGCTTGTGCAAGCAGCTTAAATGAACCAGATTGCAAACAAACGATTTGCGCTTGCACAGCAAACTGCCAAAGTTGACCTTTCGTTTGGCAACGCGCGTCTGCTGCTTGCTCAGCGTGCAATGTTTCAAGCTTACGCCGAGCTTACACTGAACTTTCCCACACCGAGCTTTCCACCGACCTTTACACCCAACTGACCTTTACACCGTTTCGAAAATATCACCCTATGCATAATACTAAGACTGTGAGCAGATAAACGCGGAATGGCAAATTTCTGCATTCCGCATTCCGCGTTTATCTGCTCACCTTTGCGGAATGGTGAATTTCTGCATTCCGCATTCCGCGTTTATCTGCTCACCTTTGCGGAATGGTGTGTGCTTGGGTGACGACGACAACTTCCAGCGTGCTGACCTCAAAATGTTGCGTGTTAACGCAAACAGCAACTGAGATGCTTGACCAAAAGCATAAATTTACTTGCAGAAATTCAAAATTCCGCAAAGGTGAGCAGATAAACGCGGAATGCGGAATGCAGAAATTTGCCATTCCGCGTTTATCTGCTCACCAATTTCCGCATTCCGCGTTTATCTGCTCACAGCCTAAGTAATCATCCAAATGTAGTATGTACAATTGACACATTGTCACACTGTCGCGTAATGTTTCAGCGGACGGCGTTCCAGCCGCGTCGCTATGGCTTGGCACCGACCGAGGCCACCCTGTTCAAAGACGACAAACACCGACTATCCGAACGACAGAAGATGTTCAACCAGATTGACACCAACGGTTGGTGCTTTGTGTGTGTGTGTGTGTGTGTGTGTGTGTGTGTGTGTGTGTGTGTGTGTGTGTGTGTGTGTGTGTGTGTGTGTGTGTGTGTGTGTGTGTGTGTGTGTGTGTGTGTGTGTGTGTGTGTGTGTGTGTGTGTGTGTGTGTGTGTGTGTGTGTGTGTGTGTGTGTGTGTGTGTGTGTGTGTGTGTGTGTGTGTGTGTGTGTGTGTGTGTGTGTGTGTGTGTGTGTGTGTGTGTGTGTGTGTGTGTGTGTGTGTGTGTGTGTGTGTGTGTGTGTGTGTGTGTGTGTGTGTGTGTGTGTGTGTGTGTGTGTGTGTGTGTGTGTGTGTGTGTGTGTGTGTGTGTGTGTGTGTGTGTGTGTGTGTGTGTGTGTGTGTGTGTGTGTGTGTGTGTGTATGTGTGTGTGTGTGTGTGTGTGTGTGTGAGACATACCTAGAAGTTCTTCACGATGTTGAATTTACAAAGTCTAAAGTTAAAATTGCAGGTGACACCAAAATCAGCTTCAACGAGTTTTTGGAGTGGAGCATCAACCACATCATTGAAAAGATCAAAGCCCACGTGAGTTTATATTTGTCGAACCTTTTGTCTTTCCTTCGCATTAAAGGAAAAAACCGCCTCAACGTTGTGAGCCAATTCCTAGCTGAGGTCGAAATTCCTCGACTCCCCTTGAAGATGCAAAGAAAGAGAATTGACACGTGACATGCACGAAGTCAACGTCAGCAGAAGCCTGAAACATTGCTTTGTGTGCGGACTGTCTACGTGGCGTGTGACGCCTGATTTCTCTTTCTTTGTATTTTCAAGGTGAACCGCACAATTTCGACCTTAGCTGGGAGCAACTGGGTCTCACGTGAGCGGGTCCTATATCATTAGGAAAGACTATACCTACCTATTTCATCTAATTAAATGAGGATTGTTTCGGCTGCACTTAATATTTTTGATTCGAGATTTCGAAATCACAAGTGTTTCTGAACTGGATATTTGCGCACCTGAGCTTAGGGCGGACTTAGGTAGAACACGGAATCCGGAAATATTTCCGGATTCCGATTTCCGGATAACTTTTTTATTTCTGCGTTTTCCGGATCCGGAGATATTTCTGGAAAACGCAAAACCAAAATTTCATCCGGAAACCGGAATCCGGAAATATTTCCGGAAAACGCAGGTGGTGTTCCGCATCCGGAAATAGATTATTTTTTTGCATGTAAATATTTCCGGATTCCGTGTTCTACCTAAGTCCGCCCTAAGTCTTTGATCGTGGTGTGGCGTAAAGTGAACATTCACAACTACACGCCTTTCAGTTTCTCTGTTTACAGTGTTGTGTTCACTTTTCAGAAGAAATAAATCGCGCCAAGAGACACGGGTGTCTGAACCTGCCATGTAAATTCTGATGATCAAAAATTTGATTAAACAACTGACAAAACTTAACCTTTTTTTGTTATTTTATTAGATGATACGCGTAGTGTTGTTATATTAAATAATTGAAGCTCTGGTAATTCATGAAAGTAGGCATACTCCTACCTCCCCAACCTCATTCTCCATGAAAATCTCTCGTTCGAACTTTAAAATGTGTTTTATTAATTTACAGGTCAAGTTTTTTTCATATACTTCTCATTAAAACTTTATATAAAAGTGAGAACAGTTTGGAAAATTATTGATTTGAATAAAAACACAAACAGTTACAATAATTAGTGAAACTAGCCCACGCTTATCATACGACAGTAGAACTGATCTCGAGTTTGACTAGAATTTGTTTATGAAATGACCAGATTTTAACAAGCGCTTCGAAAGCAAAAAGGTGTAAAACAAAAGTATAAACTCCTATGGTAAAGTTTAGATTTATTTTGTGGGTTTTGCTTTGTGTAAAACAAGAGATTTTGTCCACTGATAATGATTCTGAAGTATCAAAAACGATGATATCAGACTTAAAAACGTAAAAGCCAAGCCCACAATATTGGCCTACCTAAAAATAACATGAAACATCACCAAAAATAAAGAGAATTGTTCATATTTGAGTGGTTGGGCGAGTAGGTATTTTGATGTCACAACGACGATGGGTGATTTGGCGGTGCATTCAGCATTTCTGAAATTGAGATACAGCATGTACATACAGTATGTATGAAGTTTTCATCGGTGGTTATGAGTTAAAGATTCCATGGCAGTTAGAAATAAAGCACAGCGTGCACATTCAGTGTCCTAAATTATGTACTTCTGTGCTTGGTTCTGCTTGTTTCATCATTGCATTTACTGTCAGAACGTTTCAGTCACACGATGGCGTGTGACACTTGGCTGTGAAAAGAATTTGGGACTTGTCAGTTCAGGGTTATGCATTTGCTACAAGCAGTTCGGTATTCAGGTTTTAGTAACCTTGCGCTTTCAATTAAAATGTGAGCTATTTTTTTTACCGAGGCTCAGTGACCCTAGAAAATGGAAGCAAATAAAAGTCAATGCAAAACTGAAGTCTGCACAAACCAAAATGACGTTATTGCAACAGAACGGTGGTTAATAGAACGCAGAAATCAATCAATCACTCATTCAATGTGCCTGAATTTTCTCCTTCATGTGCTTGAGACTCCAGCCGAGAAATTCGTTGAAGCTAATTGTGCCGTCACCTGAAATTTGACGGGCAACGCTGAAAATATGCATGAAAATATGCACATACGACTAAAACCAAGGTTTGCGCCTGGGCCTGTGTGTACCATCCTCAGTCGCATGATAGAGCATCGATGAACAATGTGCAGTGACGCCAAACCTTGCGCGACTAAACTGCTTGTTACACAATACACACGCGTGTGTCATGATGTGTTGCGTGAGTTCATATGGTGGAATTCACAAAACAAAGTCAAGCTCACCGTCAAGCTCAACGTCAAAGTTCAAAGTCAGATGTTTCGGCGTCACGCTGGCTCGTGCAGCAGACGCAATTTTCTAAACGAAGGGTCAACTTTGACGCATTATTGTGCAAGACTGGATGGTCGGTCATATACGACTGATTCAGCTACCCGACAAGTATTTCTGAAGCTTATATTCTCAATTCTGTGTGGTTTATGATTGAATCTTGCTTATTCGGCCACAAACTGTTGTGTCCGATACCACAGAGCAGCAATCATCGGTCCATATCAAGCACAGACTGTTGGATCGCACCGAAATGACGTAAACACCCTTCATAAGTGATGCAAACCAAGTCACAAAAGTGACTTGTCAATTAAAGTTGCATTTTTTCGCGTTTTTGCTCGTTTTTTTAGGAAAATTTGGTAAATTTTCCTGAATCTCAGACTTTAAAAAAAAATTTTTTAATTTTTTTTTAAAAAAACTTGTTTAAAAAATTTTTTTCCAACCCTGCATCCAGTCATGCACAATAGCGCGTCAAAGTTGACCCTTATCGTTTAGAAAATCGCGTCTACTGCACGAGCCAGCGTGAGGCCGAAACATCTGACGTTGAACTTTGACGTTGAGCTTGACTTTGTTTTGTGAATTCCAGCCATATGCCGCAGAATGAAACATCAACGGGCCCACCGTTGCTGTCGATCTCCTTGAAGAACTTTGCTCGTGACGTTTTCCTCTCCTCGGGTGTCTTGAAGAGCGCATCCTCGTGCGGCGCCAGGCCGTGTTTGCGGGGGTAGAAGGCGGCTCGCTGTTAAGAGTTGCGGTGGTCGCAAGGTACACATGTATGTAATAACACAGTACATGTAGGGTGGGTCAAAAATAGCTTCACTGAAGAATGATATGTGAGAAACGAGTGTAAACAGACCGCAATTGCACTAAGAATTAAGTATACTAGGGGTTATCGGACACGAGGAAGCCGAAGTATGTATTAGGCAATTTTTTCGCCCAGGCATTTTGGGCCCAGGAAATGCGGTCCGGTTAAAATGAACCCAAATTTGCACCTGGTCGTGTTGGAATTCACAGTGGCTGAAAACCCCTTTCGCTCGATTCTTGGCTTAAATGAAGTCCATGTACATACATTGTCGTCATTAACCAAGTGAAGGGCATAACATTATCATTTACAGTTATTTTTGACCCATCGAAAGAAAATAGATGGCGGCTGAAAAATACATGGCCGCTCGGCGAACAACAACCGACCTCGATCATCGTGTCGAATTCACCAGTGCTGATCTCGCCGTCGTGATCGGCGTCGGCCTCGGTGAACGCGTTCAACAGATAATGGTAGCACTCGATGAATTGCGCCGTGCATTTCGCGTCATCCTTGGCCACCTGCAATCATTGGCCACAACAAGTTGTGCGCCTAAAATTGTGGGAATCCTACAACAGAACGTACATATGAAATACCTCCACATATGTACGTGACTGATCTGGTGAATGGCATACATAATGTGCACTGAACACGCGTGTAACGACAAACATGTGTGTAATGAGGCTTATTACACTGGTCAAGTCAAGTCTATCTGGTCATATCACTTCGCCAACACAGTTTGCAGGGTCGTCAACTCACCCCGAATGCCATGTATTATTTCTCGCGGTCACTCGGCGGGGGGGGGCTGATGTGAGTTGACGAAGTGATTATGACCATTGGAGTTGACCGCTGTAATATTAGCCTGTAATGATATGCAGTGTTACTTGTTACACTGACCAAGCGTGTAACTAGTACGTGTTACTGAACATGCGTGTAACGACCATGTGTTACCGAATCCGCGTGTTGACAGTGCTATACGAAACAAGCATATGAAACTACTGTATAAAAAAATTACATAGTGTGTTACTGAACACGCGTGCAATGACAAAGATGCGCGTAATGATGGTGTTATATGTATACCAAACACGCGTGTAACGAAACGACCATGTTGTACTAAACACGCGCGTGACGTCCGCGTGCTACGCGGAGGACGAGCGAAACGGCGACGTCCGAAAAGCGCATGCTGCATATCTGTCAACAAACCATAAAATGTGTTTTTTAAACGGGAACATACGGCTTTGGTCCATTCGATGAACTCCTCTTTCGTTCCGTTTAGTTTTGGGGCCATTTTGGGCAGTGGCGTTGTATTTGGTGACCTGGCACACAACTGACAAACAACGAAACTTCACGGCTGAAAGAAATTTAATGTCGATTGATTGGTTGTGGTGATTAACGTTGAGACGTCCTATAACTGTCACGTTTCGGTAAAGTACAAAGGCGCTGATATTTCGTATACGGTTCAGTAGCTGTGTGCTGCACAATAGCCACAACTTGGCACGCAACCATAATCTTGTGAGGCACCTCAAAAGAGGAGAATTCTAGCACAAACTTGAAAGATGCTAGGTACTATAATGGAACGAAAGCAAATAAAACACATCTCGACGTTATGCATAATAGCGATCTGAGTTCAAAACCGATGGTAAAATGGTTTAGCCGCTCATTTGCCCCTTTGTCCGAAATGTTAACACCGCAGCAATGACTGCATATAATGGCCTGAAGCGTCTTGCGTGGTGCGATGCAACAGAATTCAAGCAACTTTGACAAAGTAGCAGGCCGCAAACTACGTGACTGTAATACAAAAGTCGGGTTTCGTCGTATAAGCAAAGTTATTCAGTGAAGTAAACGAAATGAAATAGGTACCGAAGTTGAAACAAGTGGTTAGGTCCCACTACATACACAACTACGATGGTGTTTATCTGCCAACTTGGTCCGGCAACTTTACAGTACATATTTTCATCATCTTTGCTTCACTCAAATTCGCTGCATATCGACTGTATTACAGTCAAGCATGAAGACGCGGTTCAGAGACGTTACGAATGCAAAATCTGTGTAAAAACGCCTTCTTTTGATAGCTCAAGTATGTGAGGCGCTCGCAGAAGGCAAACAAAACTGGGGCAAAGGATGACAACTTTTTTCGTGTCCTCCATTCCCAGCGACAGTTCCAATTCTGTGCCGTGCACCGGAGGATCGTCCCAAATGTGCTGAAGTGGGTTGAATATAATGGAGCTTAAACGTGCATTTGTTTATTTTGAACTTCTGGACTTAACGGTCGGGCCTAAAATGCATTACAGTGTCAGCGCAAACGGACTGTATCGTATATAATATGAAGTGCGCATCTTAAAAAATTTTTCGAGAAACACCAACCTTACCCAGCCTTTGCAACCTCAAGCTGTGTGTTGCATCATCAGCAGAAAACTTGTTCACCATTCCAGATGCACCGACCAGAAAATCATCAGATGCTGCTTTCAGTACCCAGATCACAGTGCGAACACTTTTCTATGTGACGTTATGATACAGAATGAACGTAAATTCAGGCTATTGCACTGCTTATTGGTATGGTATCAATAAAAAAGTCGGCTCAGTGCAGCAAGGCAGAAAAATCACTACGCCTGAAATCTGAGCTCTCCTCGGCGAATATGAACAAAAATTCTCAACAGCAGCCGAGGCAAAATGTCCACATCAAGCATTTTCATGAAATATGGAAGTTGGGCCTGTCTACCAAATAGAGTACCCACCATGGTTAAGCTGGCTGATGGTGCATTGAAACAAAAAATGGCATGTGATCGTTGCTTAATCCAACCCAATTTGTCTTAGCCCGTCGAAACCGACACCCTTTTGCGAATACGAAATTGGCTCGTAAGTCGTAAAGGACTGATTTCGTTGGTTACTATTGCGTATACGACGTGTGCGTATGAGCATGGCACAAACGGTGCACCAATGACTTTAGTATTCCGTAGTGTGGACCTGCACACACATGTTACGCTGAACTCAAGCCAAAGTCAGGTACCTGTGGGTCCAGAAAAGAAAACAGATCGCCTGTTGCATTGTTTTTACAGCAGGCGGCGTTTTGTCATTTGATAAAAAAAACCTTTGAGCGCAGGACAGAAGATGACATGCATGTAAATTAGCCCAACACGTATTTTTCCCGACATTTCGACCGAATAAAATCTCAACAACAAGGAACACGCAACAAGGTCAAACACCCTCGCTCGCTCAACGGCTAAATAATTTTTTTTGCACTATTTCGGTGGCAACCGGGCATACGACGAATTTTGATGAAATCGGGCATGGGCATAGAACTTGGGCATGACAATAATATAATTCATGAGTCCCAAGAGGGCAAGAAAACGTCATACACTTGTTCCCATTTAAGGGCATCTATATCAAATTGAATGTGCTTGGTCGCGGTGCGACGCGTTCTTGTAAAAATATCCCGGAACTTTGTTTTCGTCTTTGAAACATCAGCCTAGCGAAATCCACGCTTACAGCAACCTGTACGGCAATGCGTACCCGACGGGATGAGTGACAAAATCCACAGTTCTGCTGGTGCTGACTGATGTTTCACTTGGAATCTGTCAACCAACGACCGCGGAGTTGAAATCTTTGAAAAATGTGTTGGTGTCCCACTTGGCTTGATTTGTATGGCCTATACCAAACCGACGTGCAGCAGAGCTTGTTTTGTAAGTCACACCGAAAAAATAATAAAAAAAACTTCCACACTGGCGAGGAAACAAAAGACACGGACTCATGTGAAGCGCACATAAGTGAAATACATTCATATAATGTACTGAGTGCAGTAATGTTGGTCTGTTTCGCCCTGCTTTCGCAGACAGACCGAGGCGCCAGGGCTCGTCAGTGCGAACGCCTCTGGCAAATTTGCCTCCAAAAAGCCCCACCAGCAGATCTTATTGCTGGTCTGTAACATCACTGCGTGCAAACTCATAAACAGAGTTTCGTCACATCTGTGCATAGCGAGGGCAGAGAGCCACTACAAGCAGTGCACATAGTGAAGTCACAATGTACTGAGTGCAGTAATGTTGGTCTGTTTCGCCCTGCTTTCGCAGACAGACCGAGGCGCCAGGGCTCGTCAGTGCGAACGCCTCTGGCAAATTTGCCTCCAAAAAGCCCCACCAGCAGATCTTATTGCTGGTCTGTAACATCACTGCGTGCAAACTCATATACAGAGTTAAGCACATTGAGCAAGGAATGCAGATTGCCAGGACATGAAAAAAGCGGAAAAACTCAACAAGTGTCCATGCAGTGACGACCTTTGGGAAACATTTGGTTCATGATTTTATGCGGGTGAATTGGTCAAAGTGTTTTCAGAAGTGCATAGCTATGTATACAGTAGTAGATCAGTACAGTAACATACCCATCAAATATGTACCTTCACGAAAAAACAATAGCACCGGTCAGGTGGTTGTATACATATTTGATGGTTACTATGGATCTCAGTTGAACGGCGACAATTGAAAGCACGAACCAACTGATTATGGCACTGTGTTTGGTGGTCCTACAGTTCGCGTCGGTCGGTGGCCTAGTTACAGACCTCAGAGCGTGGGCCTGTACTTAGGCTTGCACTTCCATACACTTACCAAGGCGTGTGCCATGTAATGTATAGATACCGTCTACATTTCAACCAACGATGGACCTAAACATAAGCCCAAGCCTAAGAACTACCGGTATTAAGAAAGTGATATTTGGATTAAAGTTGGACCAACTCTACCCCAGGCCAAACCACCGCGAGCTGTGAGAGCACACTCCGTGTTTCCTTGCGAGGAAAAGTAAGCGTTATTTTTGTGTATACATACTGTATGTACGAGTTTCTTCGCACCTGGACCTGACAAATTACTTTTCCGTCGAGATGACGAAGCTTATGTGACAACGGCGGCCATCAACTCACACCGTCGAGTCCATCGTTCATCGTTTACGACCTGGCCATTTATACCCATTTTATTGACGCTGGGGGTAACCGACCATAGGTTGCAGGTTGGTGGGTGCACCAGGCGCCGCTCTTGTGTAGACTTTCGTTTGTTGTGCCACATTTTTGTTAGTGTCAGTCTAGGTACCGAACACTCTTTCAGGTGCGCAACACGGAACAAGTGCGGCAAATCAGTTTTGTTCTTCCGACAGCGCAACGTCAAAATGCGAGTCTGTGATGTGTTCCAACCGTTCCAACCTATGTACACTTCAACCCAATGTCAGGAACCGAGCCCGGAACTTAAGCTCCTGGGTGGAACTTTTTTGTATTGTAGGAGCCCCTATCGACCACCCTCACTTATTTTGAGACAACACTGTGTCGATTATCATGTTTGGCTAGTATTCTGACAGCTATTGTGCTAGAAAATCTGAATTTCACGGATTACGCCTGGTTGTTTCCGTAAAATAACTGCCATTGAAACAGCGGCTACATAGGTTCGGTTAACTTAAGGCGAGTGTAGCTGGCAAGGCCCAGCGTCTGGCATGCGTATCTGACAAGCTGATGTTTCAAACTGCTTATTGCTGATGCTACACTGGTACCAAGCTGATTAATGTGACCATTTGAAGACAATGCTTTCGAGATTTCCGATCATCGTCACCTGACTATACAACATGCACAACAATTTGTTCATCTACCCGCGCGCCCGCGGTGTAACGCGAGCGCTGACACTGCTAAATGTGTGACCATAATTTTTCGGTTAGCACCGGTTTTTCACAACACGCGGACAAATCAGCGCGCGCTGTTTGACTTTGAAGTGCACTTTTTATTGCCATTGCGCGTTTCTTCAATCGCTAACAGTCACGTATACAACGCTGTTACACTTGCTTTGCCTATCTTTCTTTGGAGCCTTCGCCGACCCGAGGGTGGTCGGTCATAATTTGTTTGTGCCCGAGCGCCGCATCCGTTAAAAAGGAATGCACAAAAAGTTTTATCACGGAGGTTCTGGAATCGATTCACTGAGAAATGTACTGCACCGTAACTTCTGGAACTTTCACCAAGCTCACACCATGAACTATAGTTGTCAACAAATGCCTTTTGTTTTTATTCGTTCTGTTATTGCTGCAGCAGGTGTTGCGCTAAAACACATTTTCTTCCAAAATCAGTTTGTGACAAGAAGGGTACAGCTTCAAGTTGACGAAGATCTCTAAAACCAAGCCGACGACATCGCACTGTGACTTGGGGATCGGTTATTTATTCTGTTATACCGAGTAAGATAACAAACTGATGTCGCAAAGGATCACGGAATAAGAATTTTAGCAAGAAATGTAGCAAAAACTTTATGAAAGTAACAGAATTTACAAAAAAGTCGCTGTAACGCTTAATCCTACTGAAGCTAGCGGTAATTTTGCAGAAATGAATTTGAGCTTGCTAAACAAAAAGAAACAAAACAAGCTGTCGCAAATTTCGGGATCACGATCTCTATAAATTCGGGGGAAGTTTCACCTCGTCATAACCGGTCGACTTTACTTAATTCCCTGAAAGTTCATGGGAAATTTTTATTCGAGAAATTTATCAGGTCTTGAAATAATCACTGACCGCTACTTTCTGTGCAATGTGCTCCAGACACCAGGCCAGGTATTCGTTGAAGCTGATCGTTCCGTCACCTACACGCGGCTGATGTTTCATTTATATTTGTCGTAAGAAATGACAAATAAATGCATACCAAACCCCCCAAACTTCATCAACAGACCGTTGCTGTCAATTTCTTTGAACTGCTTGGTTCGAGATGCGATTCGCTCATCAGCCGTTTTGAATACATCGGCCTCTTTCGGTGCCAGACCGTGTTTGCGAGGATAGAACGCTGACCGCTGGAATGCAAATTGGAGAACTTGGCGATGTTTCACTCCCCGTGCGCTGAACTTTGAGCTGTGCGCGGGGCAGCCCAGAGCATCGCAAAGATTTTAGTAGAATTCAGTTGTTACCCTGACCAGATCCGGTGTTCGCTTGGGTCACTTTGTTTTAAAGGGGAAAACTTTGTCACCAGGGCCGTTTGCGAAACCAGGGTGAGACGTGCCGAACAGCTATGTAGTAGCGCAACTTTGGCCTGTGCGACTTGCGATACAAAAAGTTCTGATGGGCAGAAATGGATCCAGTTCAATGTGTGCTCAAAATGTCTTTATCCTGGTCGCCACATGAGGCGAACAATCCACATCCCGACCACTCACCTCGATCATGTTGTCGAATTCGAGGAAGCTGATTTCACCATCGTGATCTGCATCGGCCTCAGTGAACGCCGCCAGAAACCAATGGTAGGCCTCCATGAAGCACGCCGTTTGTTTCGTCTCACGATCCGCAGCCAACTGAATACGGAAATTCATATAGAATGTGCTGTAAACCTGGTGGGTGCGCACTGACGAGGGCCCAGTGCACCGTCGGATGTGAAATTGAGTCAAAAATAGATGGCCACATTGTGCATATGTGATCCTAATTGTCTTCACATGGGCGGGCAATTTATCATCGATGACAAATTCACATTGGCCGGAGCGGAGCATAACGCGGACCTGGTTGGGTGGGGTGATGGGATGATGGGTCTGGGTTGCCTGTTTTGATTTGTGCAGCTGGAAAATTGTGCACTTGCCGTACACGCGCGTATGCGGATAGTCAGCTGGCAGATGTTTCACCGGAACGGGAGCAGATCAGCGAGATGCATGTCGGCCAAAGAGCTCGAACTTTCACGGCGCGTGTCGGATGACCTTCGATGTTGTCTGACACCTCTGGTAACAAAAAAAAACTCACGATTTTGCACCATTCGAGGAACTCTTCTTTGTTTCCATTGAGCTTGGGAGCCATTTTCTTCTTTGGTTGTTGTTGTTGTTGTTGCTGTTGTTGTTGGGGGCTTGGCGTTGGTGTCACTTGAGCTGTGGGTTTGGGAACGCAAACTTGATTTTCTTCTCTGAACGCGCGCGGATATTGAGGACTCGCCAGGGCAACTACTGTATGTGCATGTGTGATTTTGACTCTGCAGAAACAAAGAAACTACGTCTCGGTTACGATGCAAGACTGACGGCGACTTTTTGTTTCTGCTCGGTTCTTAAAAAATGGGCGGCTGCTTATTTGACAAAACTTTATTGGTTTGAACAAAAAGACATGTTTTATTTAATGACTCCGTGAAAGCTTGACCGCACTTGGATTCAGTGGGTTCAGTTGGTGTAACAGCTGATCCAAAAAAGCGCAGGTGTTGGCCTTGACAAAGGCGTTACTGCGAGAGGTTCAGATCATAAACCAATGCCTCTTTTGTCTGCGGAAAGAATCTCTAAACTTTTTTTCGCTTCCTTCGGGGGCTCTGGCTTCATCATGAATTGTTTTGTTTCCAGTGCCCACGAAGTGTAAAAGGTAAAAACCTTGGTGCTGTACATGTTTTCAGACAAACACTACGCGGAGTTCAGGTATACGTATCGCAGCATACGTAGAAAACCAGATCAGCTGTTTGACCGAAACCGCTTTAAAATTAGCCAGACTAAAACCCGCAAAACCTCTGCTGAGAGTTTGGCAGTGTGTTTGCGAATGTAACTCAATCTCACCAGAACCATGTCAAGACAAGCAGGTTTGAGAGACAGGTGTTATTATTGCCTGTTTTTTCATACGCGTTGCACTGGGAATGGGCATAAGGAGATTTGATTTCACTTTGTCGCGAAACACGATGTTTTGTGTTTCAAAGTGCGGCTCGTTCAGGCATCATTTCACGGTTTGCTTCAGGGCCGCATTATGTATCTCGCATGTAACGGGCCATTTAACTTTGGAGTGTACTGTTTGCGTCACGATAGCTAGTATGTAAAAATTGACTGCCAGCCCAAAGAATTACGAATTATGAATCACGCGAAGTTTTATTCGGTGACAGCAAAAATAACTGCATCGTTGCGTTTATAAAAATACGAATCATTCTCCATGTATATCGCAGGCAGTTTGAAAAGTTAATCCACTGTTCATACAGTGCATGCATACCTGAACACATTGCAGTAAAACCTGAAACTAAAACTAGACTTGCATACAAGGCCTAAAATTGGTCATATACATAATTTGGACTAACAAGATCTGAAGAATTTTTTGGTGTTCTATAACTTGGTAGAGACGTTGAGATTTCGACGAGTCGAGCACCTTAGCATTGCTGAAACAGTTTAATCATATTTGACCAAAAGCTGATCATGGAGCTTTATTTCATAAATTTTATGGATCCAAAACATAGTCAAGCCCAACATGACAGACTCACCTTCGCCTTCTCAGCAATGTGTTCCATCGCCCATTTGAGGAACTCATTGAACGAAATGCCGCCGTCCTCTTAAACATCAATGTAGAATTTGCGTGGTGATGTTTGACAAAAATACAGATTGCGAATCGTGGGTACACTCGTTACGCAGTTCTGTGCCTCGTGTTCGCCGATGAATGGTCTACCAGGCCATCATCAGTGTAGCCAATTTACTTCGAATTCCAGACGTACTAGAGCCCAAACTCACTGTTTCCATCGATCTTCTCAAATAGCGCTTTTCGTGCCTTCTTGCGGTCTGCTTCCGTCTTGTAGAACTCCTCTTCTTTCGGCGCGAAACCGTGTTTGCGAGCGTAATAGGCCGTGCGCTGCAAGGGATACCGTCAAAGACACGGATTACCCTGAATATTCAGGGTGAATGAGCAACTATTGCCATACGCAGCGTGACAAGGTCACAATGCATCCTCGTGACCTATAGAAACAATCTGAAGCACAGTTTCATGGGAGGATACAGCGTGCTTATAAGCAGGGTTGG
This sequence comes from Rhynchonema sp. JSB1_4, assembly GCA_030248065.1. Lineage (NCBI taxonomy): Eukaryota > Metazoa > Nematoda > Chromadorea > Monhysterida > Xyalidae > Rhynchonema > Rhynchonema sp. JSB1_4. The sequence goes on from JASAMV010006679.1 coordinate 53,072, forward strand.
GCAAAAAAACGACGGCGTTTTTTCTTTAAAAAACGACGTTTTTTTAAAAAAAACGCCTGGGTTGTTTTTCGTTTTTTTTAAATCCTGAATTTCCTTGATTTCCCCTGATTTTTCAGAGAAAGTACCCTGATTATCAAGGAAAATCAATTTTTTGTCCCATTTTTTTCAAAACATTTTCGACCAATTGTTACTTTGTCGATATACGTCGATATGCGGAGCTTGACTTTCAATGATGACCCCGGCCAAAGTTGGTCCCATGATGCGGGTCTGATATGGGATCTCAACAACTCGCTAGAAAAGGGTTAAAACCCGTTTATTTTGCCTCAGAACACATAGAATTACTTCATTTAACCACGCTTTCTTCCCAACATGAGCGTTTTCCAATTTTTTTGGGGGGCATATTTTGGTCATCTGGGCGTTTTAAAAAAAACGTTTTTTTTTAAAAAAACGTTTTTTGCCCAACCTGCTTATAAGTAGTATAAGCATAAAACAGTTCGCCTAGAAAGATTCTTTTGAAATCTCCTTGTGCATTCGCACTGGCGATGACCGCGGATGCACCACGCATCTGCGAAGGAGTATTAGATTAGCTCGCCTCCATGTTGGTTAGAGCTTGAGGTTCGAATTCAGGCTTAGGCATTAGCGTGCTTAAGCAAGAGCGCAAACCTAAACTACTGTGCCATCTGGGGGCGAGCTGATCCAGTACCGGCGAAAGCCGGCCGATATACGGACAACCGCAAACACGCTACACAAAATGTTGACGCGTATTTTAAAAGCTCAATCACCTCAATCATGCCATCGAACTCTTCAGTGTCAATCTCACCATCTAAATTGCGGTCGGCTTCTGTGAAGCAATGCAGCAGGTAGCTGTAGCACTCGTAGTATTCCCTCGTCTTCTTCGTTTTGCAATCGGCAGCCACCTGAATATGGCTGGCTGGCTGGCTGATGCTTCAAATATACATACAGGTACGGTATATGTATATTATGTATGCTGGTGCTGTGATTGCTTACGAAGACCGAGATTGTTTCTTCGAGGGGTCTCGTTAGACTCAGCACTGACGATGACCTGGTGCACAGTCCGGCTGCGAGAGCAATCCGAAACGGGCAACCAAGAACATGCTGCACCACTCATATTTGATTTGCTCATTGAGTCACCATCCCTTTTTTGGGATTAATTGGAACACACAAAACAGGTCACAAAATTTGACGCAGTAATCAATTTCATCAACTTTACATCACCTAATTATCTAAAAATACGAAACATCACCGAACTAACCGCTTTCACCCATGCGGCGAACTCGTCTTTGGTTCCATTCATGTGCGGGCAAGCCATTCTGACCGATTTAGATTGCGGGATGGTATGAGGTGAAGACGTAAAGGAATATTATGAGGAACACTGAAAAGTCTGGGGAAACCATTTGTCGGGACCACAAGTATAGTCCGTCCATCAGCTCATGGCACTTTGTTATGCTGCTGGCCGACTTGTTCCCTTCCTCCGCGTTCTAATGAAAGAGAAATTGAGTTTCCGAAAAAAAATATTTTGGCTCCTAAATTGCGGTTTTTATGAAATCGACGTGTTTTATCGATTTTAATTTAATTTAATTTTTTAAATTCGGTCGAATTCAATCTTTTTCGACAGATTTTATTATTATTTTAGTGTTTTTGCAAAATCGCTCACACTCAATTTCTCTTTCATTAGAACGTGGAGGAAGGGAACAAACCAGCCAGCAGCAACAAAAAGTGCCATGAGCTGGTGGACGGACTATACAGGCAATCCGCCAGCTCATGGCACTCAACACACAGGCTGCATGCTGCATTACTGCCGTCCATTCTCTGCAGTTATCCGTTGAAACATCCACAAATTTTGCAACAATGCAGAAAAGCGTTATGTCAAGCAGCTAATGAAAACGGAGCAAGTTAAAAAGCGGCCATCAAAGTATGACACTCGCTCAAAGCGTACATTTTGTTCAGAAAATGGCGCGTGCTGCTGCATGCACTGTGTGTGTAAAAAGTGCCATGAGCCGATGGATTGCCCATACATACGAACACAGTAGTATACTGTATGTGCAAGGTTACGATATCCACCCGACACGATCAGACACGCTTGAGAGCTCTGAGTAAATAAAAGGTATGTCTTTAGTCATCTAAATCCGTTTGTGAGCTAATGGTCCAAAATAAACGGGACAGAACCAAGGCACGTAACATGTGCTCTACATGGACAGGAATCATGGGCTCAGATTTTTTTCGTCACACTGTGTCGAAAAAACACGTTGGGTGACAATTTTTTCCAGTAATTTTCTCCCATGGTAGCAGTTACCTATACATATGTTAGGTTTCATAATCAGTATATGTGTACACGCGGTTCAAGCACATGTTTTGGGGTTTGCAAGGTGTTATGAGCCAGCTAAATAAAACTTTTGAAAGAATTTTGATCTGGAGTATCAAAAGAGTAACTGAACTTCAACAACACTGATTCTGGACAAGACAGAACGGCAGCAAAATGTTAGTTTTGGCCGATGTACAATTTGCTACGTCATTTGAACAAAATGCAATAAAGGCGCATTCACGAAAGACCACGACGAACTAAAACTGGCTGAAAACGAAAGTTTCTTCGGTTCAGCGTGTGAGTGGCGTAACGGGTCCTTTTCAAGATTATTTTTCCAAGATTGTTTTGGGGTTTGGTGACAGTTGCAAACTTTACCGAATGCGCCATCAACGTCAGTAATTTGCAGACTCGTAAAGTTGGTTCTACTGAGCGATTGTCTTACGGTAGGCGAATGGTGCACGTACAGATTTGCGACCGAGTTGTGCTCCCCAAAAACATCTTAATATTTTTGACGCCCAAAAAGCCTTTTTTAAATTCTGTTCAGGTAGATGCTTGCCAGAACTGTTTGCCTTGAAAATTCAGGGTAAATGTCGGCAAATAACTGTTTGGGGGTTGCAAGGTTGCACTTGCGCAATCGTTCCTTGCCGCCCAGACATCGGCCCAAGACCGCCGGCCGCGAGACCCGAGTGACAGACGCAGTTGCGTTGCAAAACTCACGTGCGCAAACAAGTGCATCAAAAAACGACCACTCCTCAAATGAGGATTGATAACGGTAGTTGGCATGCGAAGAATTGATGTGTGGTTCAACATGACCTGAAAGAATGGCCTGAAGTGCTGGTCAATACACATACTCAAACTGGAAGTGTGTCTGTGATCCGTTTTTCGTGAGTGTGTTTTCAGAACAGTACAATGCTTGTGAAAGCTTTCGGAGCGTTTTTGTCGGACAGCTGGCGTGTCAGATCCGCCCATTCATGCGTACGTGGCTGGTCGGCGCTAGATGTCTTGCGTCCACCAGACCGGACCCACAGGTCTCTTACGTTTTGCAATTCATCAACTCTGTGAACCGGGGTCTAAAATTTCCGTATTTCGGCGGCTTCAATTTTGGATGTTTTACGATGGTTTATAGTGCACTCACGATGGTAAACTCTACATCACGTTTTTCAGTGGACAGACAGGCAACCACGGTGACAGACCAACAATCGAAAACCAAGTGACAAGAAAGTAGACGCACAAGTTCACGTTTTATCCAAAAATCACGCACAGAAGTCTCACCCTCCACACCACCGCAATCAGTCCGCAATATTGCTGAAGGTCACTGCTTTGTTTGTCCGATCACTCAGTGTGACTTGAGGTTACACTGATTGACGTGTATAGCGTGCTACGAGCAGCAGATGATGTTTCAACTGTCGTGTTTCGAAGAATTATGTAGGTAAATTGTCTCGCACTTTGTGGTGAACAATGGAAAATTTTTGTACGCTCTCTGCGCGACAAAATGTACAGTATGTGATAATCTGAAGAACACAAGAAACAATCGCACAAGCACAATTGACTGTCTGAATCTGCGTGCTGTCTGAGTGTGCCTTAAACGCCGCCACGAGTTTTCGTTTGAGAACTGAGATATACGGTTGCCGGGGCATGGGCCAAAAACGCTCCAAAGTTCTCTTGGTACCCCGCTAAGTTCTGACCATTTGAACATTGTTGAGCCCAAACTTCGTTCAAATCTGATAAGCAGTCAAGTCGTCACCCACACATAAAGCAAGTGCAACGTTGGTGCTTTTAACGCCCGGATCCAAAAGCACGAACCGGGAAAAAGTAAGCGAAAATCCCGACACCAATTCAGCCCGAGGTCGGGTTTTATCATTTCGTAGTCTTTACGATATTTCTTGCCAATGTGCAATGCGAGTATCAAGAAGAAAAATGCACAGAAAACCAATACGCTCTGCCAAACTGTTGAATTTTTCAGCTGTTTTCGGCCCACCCTCCCTTCCAGCTGGTGCGTGGCCGTCAGTCAGTCAGTCACCTGACAAAAAATCTTCTGTTGATGCGTTGTGAAGTGATACAAATTTACTGTCTGGGTTGCTTTTTTTGCCAGGCAAAGTGTTTTTCGACTTCGCAGGTTGAAAAGCTCACCGCAGCTGTTCGCAGCGTGCAACCTAAAACTCGTTGGAGCGAAAGAATGCGAATCTGTTTCCAGCAATACCACCGGCAGGTGGCTTTTTACAACCGAATTTATGCGTTCCGTCCTTGTTTGCAACGACCGGGCTATTTTGTGTAATGGAAAACCGGCACATATTAGTGTTTTTGGTCACAAAACAAAGGCGGGAGAAAGGGAAAGTGTAACGTTTCGAACGTGTAGAACGAGTTGACAGCAAAATAATAGGACAGCTATAGGCATGTAGCTATGTAAAGCAAAAAATCACCGGACCGGAAAGGACAGTAAAAAATTCACAACAATGCGGTTCATCATAGCTCCTCAACCTCCCCTTGTTCATTCAGGGCACGGCGCAGGTACACGATCCTCCACACGCTGACAGACATGGCCCGTCGGTGCACAGGGCTCTATCGGTGGCGGCACAGGTGGCTGAAACATCAGTTTTACGATTGCCACGCACTTTGGTTGAGTGTCTTGTTATCATGCCCATTGTATGACGTCACTAAAACACAGTAAATTGACAAAAACGTACCCAAATCGAACGACGTGCTGCAACATTCTTCTGAACAGGTGCCAGGCAGCGTCGTGTCCTTGCTACAGTCCGTGTCGGTGTTGCAAGCACTGCCGTCGAGACAAGCTAGAACAATTGGAGTACCCCCACAATTTTGGTCATTATTGTAGAACGATCAATAAAATTATGGAAAATCAGCGGTAAAGGTCTATTTATACTTCTGACTTCCGGGAAGAGAAGAAACCGGGGAAGACCCCCCCACGAGGAGCGCCGGGGCGGGGAGTCTTCTCCCCTCCCCCCCCCCCCCCCCCCCCCCCCCCCCCCTCTTCTCCCCCCCTCCGCCCCCCCGGCGCCACCACCCCCCCCCGCTAATGGTCTGGTCGTCAAACTCAAGTGGTCAACTCAAACAGCTCTAAATGAGCGCGAGACATTAAAGGCCTAACTATGTATACTTCGTTCTCTCAGAGAACAAAGAACAAATTCTCGCGCGCTGATTGGCTGTTGAACATACGTGGACCAATCAGCGCGCGAGAATTTGTTCTTTGTACTCTGAGAGAACGAAGTATAGATATGTAGGCCTTAACGGTACATGGGAGGGAGATGACGACAAGATGACAGTTCACGATCTGAGTTGATGACAGTATACGCCAAAGTGGCTAAACGCACAGTAACACTTGTTCGCGTACTCCTGCTCCAGCGTCCGCCATGCGACTTCGCGCGACTCGCATAGCCTGAATTAGCAAGGCAATAAAACTGCAGGTCCTGTTTTCACAAAAGAAGAACGATAAACGCACGAAAAGTCGGTGTATTCGCAGGCGCATTTGAAAACGATCTGATCGGACGTTGATGCGGGCGTGGTACGGTAGATCAGTCGACTGCACGTCACATTGGACAGAACGGCGTTGGACTGAAAAAAAATGATGCGGTGTATCCCTCTTCTCGATTACAGCTTACAACAAAATGGACTTCTTCATTATGTGCAACCGTTACCAACCGGCACGTTGACACAATCGGCCGTTGAATGCGCCTCGCAGTACTTCTGACAATAGTAGTACAACGCGATCATTGGCTGATCTCGACCCAGCTGTGCCGTGCTGCATTGACCACCGTAGTTGATGCCGGCTGTAATGGGTTACGGTAGGTTATGGTACATGTTGAAAAGCTTGAAGTTTATTGTTGTATGAAATGTTGGTTATTATGATGAAAAGAGCACAAGGAAGCAAGAAGAACAAGACCGGCAATCCGGAACAGCATCAAGCGTGAGCAGTCGGTTACAACGTCGTCAGCAATCAGAATATCGCGAAATCGTTAAATTTTAAAATTAGTCATACTCTAAGTTAGACTTGGAGACTCGTATTTGATGCTCTCCTCGATCACCCAGCCTTGCAAGCAGTTTGTTATAAGGGCATGTATGAAAGTGAAGATCAGGCCAAAAAACACAAGCAAAAGGAGGTTGCATGCATGTCCCGGATTGCAAGTCCCGTTCTGAGCAGGGATTGAAGCCATACTTGTTTGACGTTTCACGCGTCGATTGCGTTTCTCAAAACTTTTGGCGCTGCCGCCGGCCTGTGCTGCTTCGTTACGATTTTCGAGCGCTTTTGCGTTCGCACCCTTGTTATCGAGACCAGTGGCCTTGTTTGTGCCACTGCCTGATGAACTGCTTTGGAAGAAACTGCTCTCGAACCCGCCAAGAGAAGGCGGCGCATCGATTTGCAGTTCAGTGTCAGTTTGTTGGTCACTTGTTGGTGTTTCTGTGTTGGTTGAAACGCGATGGTGGCTAGGTTTGCATTCCGTTATAAAAGGTAGAAGGAAACATGCACAGTTAGGGCACCCGAAGCAGTATTGCGCCAGTATTACAGGTTGAAACGTCACACAGGGCGTTTTGCCCAGGTTACCGAAATCGTTTTTTCAGCGGCGTTAGCAACCTATTTTGTGGTGCACCGGAAAAGAACATGCAAAATTGCCTTGAGCAAATTTCAATTAGCGAAATTCAGCGTTTTTTGTGATATGAAACTGATCGGATCACCTGGTTGTGCCAAGTCGTTCAAGCAGTGCGACGGCAACATCGACGCTGAATACTTGTCAACCTGCTTTGTCCACGTGTCGCTGGCGAAATACGGCGCTTGACAGTCCGCATTCGATGTGACGCAGTAGTCTGGAGCACAGATTTGGATTATAATTATTCGAAAATGATATAATTCGACTTCAACTTCAAACTAACTCTGACAACTGGCTTGAAACGCGTTCCACAGCTCGAGGAACGTCAGAGTGGCGGCAGTGCACCTGGATATATAATTTCGCTAAAGTTTGTCGATTTTCAGACATGTTTACCACCAAATTCGGTATTCTCAAAACTCACGCCGCCTCTCTATCGTAATGACAAATGCAGCTGAACGTCACGTCACTCATGCTCGGCGTTGCGCCGGAACCAAATGCAATTTGAGGTTGACCGCACTCGATCTATAAAAGGATAGGCGTTTTCAGAATTATTTCAATTTTTGAAACATCACAACGCCCAACTGTTTTGAGAGAGGATGTGCGCTGGGACGAACACGTGTTGATGCATTCGGACCTGGAAAACAGCACGGTTATCGCTTATCGTTGGTGATCGAATAGGTCGATCACAACAATCGGATGGTCTATTAGCGAGGTGATCAAGCCAAGATATTAAAAACGTCATTAGTTAGATAAAAGTCAGTTTCTAAATACAGAAGACCTGCATTTCCACTGCATCGCATACGCAGCTTTGGCCTGTTGAAGCGTGGCACATGACCCGGTGTACGAATACCCGGAGCCACTTCTGTCATCGCAATCACGACTGCTGTATTCTTGCGACATTTGCAGAAATTGTTGTTGCCAGTGTTGCGCTGCGAAGATACTAGGCAATTGTTATGCTTTTTTCAAGTTTGGAACAACGTCGAAAAAAATACAATACTCACGAGATGGCAGGCAACTTCGAGCCAATGGCAAAATGGCAACACTGATTATAAGCAGTACAGCCATAATCGGCGCCATATTTTCGAGAACGTGTTTTCAGAGAATTTGTGACTCAGGTGTTTTGTGAGTGGGCGAATTTGAGGAATAAACACAAGACTGAATTGCTTTTTTTTCGATCCATTCTCAAGGACGGCACATCTCTCAATTTCACTTTTCATTCTCGTTTTTATTACCCCCCCCCGAAATGTTGTTGTAAACTGAACGTGTGGTATGAAGTTCATTGTTTGGACGTGAGATTGAGCTTTATTTAGTTGTTGACAAAGGTATAATGGGATCACAAGGGTTAAACCATCACATGCACTTCACGATTTATTTTATGGTTCATAAACAGAGATAAAGTTTGTTTTATGTCCGTTTTATTTACTAATATTCCATTCAGGATAAAAAAATGGATGAAAGGATCAAACACAAATCTCACATTGACGTCAATAAAAAAACTCAAGCTCGTTTTTGGAACCGGTAGTTGATTGAACTTCGATTTGGAGGGAAACCTGTAAAATCATGAACAATGGTGACCGCCGCATGACCGCCAATGGTATAATAAATTTCTAAATTCGCTGCCGCACACTAAAATACGCTGCACGTGTGTCTTCTGCCTGAATGTTTCAACAGTTGATTTTCGGGTTTATATCTGGACATTAACTATGGGGCGTATTTTAGTGTGCGGCAGCGAATTTGGAAATTTACTATACGTATACACACATAGGGTCCCAAATGAATCAACATGACGAAAAATGAAGCTGAGAACAAAGTTGCAGACTGCTTTTCCCTTTTCTAGGTTTTTGTGTTCTTTATCTGCTCTTTCTTTTTAAAAGTTTTCACTTGAAGAGGTGTCCTAAGTTGGTGACGAAACGATGGGAGTAAAACTTCAACTTGGTCGGCAAATCGGTCGAAAAACACACAATTTCAACAAAGGCCTTGTCATCTGATACTGCCGCCCTGAATAGGGACAGTTTTACAGGCTCGAGTTGGACACAAACCGTAATATTATGATGTATTCAAAGAGATTTCGGACAACAACTCACAACCATACTCTCAATTTATTGAAGATAATGATAACAACAAGCGACATACCAACGGTTTACGCCTTCCCTGACGCTCCTCCGCTTGGTATGAAATGAATGTCAAAGAAAATATTACAAGGCAGGGCAGAGGTCGCCGCAATCGGTTAGGCAAATTTTCGGCCAAAATGCAAAAAGTACCAATTTTTCGCCCAAATTTGCAGTATAATGCATGCAAAAAACACCCTTTTTTCGGACCTCAGGGGTACCTTGCAACCTCCCGGAGGCTGCGTAAGGGGGTACCTTGCAACCAGGGCCTATCGTGTCGTGGACCTCTGGAACAGGCTACCAGAGGGCGTCGTCTCTGCTGCCTCAATTGCGGCCTTTAAATCTAAACTAAACTCACGTGGTCGAGACGTAGTTTCTCGCCATATTTCAACAAAATTCTCCCCCCTCCTTGACTGATCCCCCCCCCCACCGGGGGGGTTGCCCCCTCCCAATCCTCCTTCCCCCTCCCCCCCCCCCCCCTTTTCCTCCTCCTTTTCCCCCCCCTCCCACATTGGTTGAATCTCGCCGTACGTTTTCTTTGTCGTTTGTTCGTCATGTTCACATTTTCGTTTATTAATACTCATGTTCACTTTTTTAGGGTTTCTCCGATCTTGTGTAAGGTCTTTGCGAAAGCGTGCAGATAAAAATTTGAATTTGAACCAGTGGTGTAGCTACCCAGGCGGGGCGGCAACCTACCGTAAAAACCTAAATAGAAGGGGGGGGGGGCTCTATTAACTCACTGACCCCATTTTGGGGGGGCTCTATTACGGGGGGGGGCTCTATTCCGGGGGGGCTTCTATTAATTCACTGACCCAAACCGGAAAAAATTGTTCCCAGAAATACCCCTAAAAACCCCAAAAAAGGGGTTTGGAAAGGATGTTTTTTCGCTTGTAATTGCATTTATTCGTGTCTATTCGTCAATAAGAGGCGTATTATGTGCTCTGAACGAACAACAAACGTGCATAAATGTACCTGTGCACCACTATCAAGCCTTAATACACTACTGTATAGGGGATGTTACTTGGGGGGGGGCTCTATGCGGGGGGGGGGGCTCTATTAATTCACTGACCCATTTTTTGGGGGGGGGCTGTATTGGGGGGGCTCTATTCCGGGGGGGGGCTGTATTTAGTTTTTTACGGTACTGTACCACCCAAAATGCGGGGCGGCAACCTACCTACTGTACCAGCCGAGCTAGGGGGGGGGGTCGTACCACTTTTGGGGGGGGGGTCATCTGGAAACCGAAATTTTTTATGTCTAAATACTGAAGAAAATGTGGCCTAAAACACTAATTTCGCGCGCAGCGCGCGGTTTTTCGCCTATTTGCAGACAAATATGCTAATTTTATGAAATTTTAAGCCAAAAATGAATGTTTTGGGTGAAAAGTTGGGTGGGGCGGCAACCTACCTACTGTACCAGGGGAGGGGCGACAACCTACCTACTGTACCAGGCAGTGTAGTTCCTGGTCCGGAGGGGGAGATAGCGGACCCTCCGTTTTTTTCGGAGGGGGAGATAGTGTACCCCCGGCCCCGAGGGGGGGGAAGACCCAAATTCGGGAAAAAGTCACTTTTTGAGGTAGAAACAGTGTCCAGGGTTTTTTTTTCAAAATTCACTAGGTGCAACTTAGGTGCAACCCCCCAATTTTTAGGTGCAAGCTGGCCAAAGTAGGTGCAACCCCTATTTTGGACAAAAAACGCCAATTTTAGGCCTTTTTGCCAGTTGTGTGTTCAATGCTATTTGCGTGCTTTTAGAAGTTCAATAAAGTTGTAACGCAATGAATGCCTTTTCCTTTAGCAAAAGCAAACTTTTCAGTGAAAGTTCAACATTTTGTAGCACATTTTGTACTAGTTTCATTATTGAGAACCGATTGAGAAGAAAACGAAACAGTAAAATTTTCATGTCACCATATCCACATTTGGGGGTCACGTACGAATCAATTACTTTCGCTGTTCATTTACTGTGTGGGTATCTAATACTGTTGTCATGCTCTGCTCTAGTTCTAGTCAGTGTAGTTCCTGGGGGGAGGGGGTCCCCTCCTAAGGTACACTAACCGCCGCGACCAAGGTACACTAGTACACTAACCGCCGCAATTTTTGCCTAAAATAGGCATTTTTAGCCCAAGATGGGCATTTTAGGCCTAAAATGGGTAATTTTCAGGTCAATGTTGTCAAAAGTCGCCAAAATACCCTATTTATGGAGAATTTTTTCCAAAAAAGGGTAAAAATAGGTCAAATTTTTTACCTCAAAGGACTTTTTCCTGAATTTTAGTCTTCCCCTCCCCTCCTTCCCCCCACAGGGAGGTACACTGACCGCCGCACCGACAAAGTGGGTAGGTTCACTAACCGCCTCGCCGGACCAGGAACTACACTGATCCTAGTACAGCAGGTATTTGTTTTGAATCTTATCGCCAGCACACCAGGTACTAACTGTGTACGAAATCAATCAATCAGATCAATATTTTTTGTCGATGTCGACCAAATGCTTCGATGGAATTTATTGGAAGGAATGAAAAGCCGCGCAGCGCATTTTTTTGTTTCTAAGTTTTCCAACCTTAAAAGATGCTGTATAAATGCTAAATTAAGCAAATAAGGGCCCAAAATTTTAGGTGCAACCTTGCACCTAACCCTGAATTTTTAGGTGCAATTCTGATTTTTTAGGTGCAAATTGCACCTAAAAAGTGTCTAAAAAAACTATGAACAGTGTAGTGGCAGGCCCATGTGTGGGAGGTAAGTATGATGCGGGGTTGGGACCGGAAGCGTGAGAGGTATGATTTTGGTCACCCAAAAAGGCGAAAAAACACCGTTTTTGTGATACAATTTTGGCCAAAAATTGAGGTAAAAATAGTACTTTTTCAAAATTTTCGCCGAAAATCGCCTAAAAATAGGTATTATGGGTGGGTTTGCGCGCGGAGCGCGCGATTTTTGGGAAAATAAGGTCGAAAAACACCGATTTTTGCCTTAAAAAGGTATAAAATTGCTTGTGAGAGGTATGATTTGGAGTTGTGAGCAGTGTTGGTGGTGGGGGGGGGGTAGCCCCCCCCAGTACAGTAGGTATCCCCCCCTCGCCTGGTACAGTAGGTATCCCCCCGATCAGTGCAGTGGTGTAGTGGCAGGCCCATGTGTGGGAGGTAAGTATGATGCGGGGTTGGGACCGGAAGCGTGAGAGGTATGATTTTGGTCACCCAAAAACGCGAAAAAACACCGTTTTTGTGATACAATTTTGGCCAAAAATTGAGGTAAAAATAGTACTTTTTCAAATTTTTTGCCGAAAATCGCCTAAAAATAGGTATTATGGGTGGGTTTGCGCGCGATTTTTGGGAAAATAAGGTCGAAAAACACCGATTTTTGCCTTAAAAAGGTATAAAATTGCTTGTGAGAGGTATGATTTGGAGTTGTGAGAGGTAAGTACTCAACCCCCCCCCCCCCAACCCCCCCTCGGGTTTTGTGGTAGGTAAGTACTGAGAGGGGGGTAACCCCCCCCCCCCAACCCCCCCCCCCCCCCAGCCACTACTATGCCCGTAATACAGCCCCCCAAAAAGGGGTCAGTGAATTAATAGAGCCTCCCCCCGGAATAGAGCCCCCCTAAGTAACATCCCCCATACAGTAGTGTATTAAGGCTTGATAGTTGTGCACAGGTACATTCATGCACGTTTGTTGTTCGTTTAGAGCACATAATATGCCTCTAATTGACGAATAGACACGAATAAATGCGATCACAAGCGAAAAAACATCCTTTCAAATCCATTCTTAGGGGGTTTTGGCGGGTATTTCTGGGAACAATTTTTCAGGTTCGGGTCAGTGAATTAATAGAGCCCCCCCGCCCCCGGAATAGAGCCCCCCAAAATGGGGTCAGTATACTGTCATAAAGAACCGTTTTTTATTTTTGGTGGAAAAAAACGGTTTTTTCCCAAAAAAAAACCGTTTTTTTTCAAATACTTTTCCAGTACTTAAGAACGTAATTTCGAAAAATATAACAATTTCAGTGCAAAATTTGTTCGACGTGACGAGAGTGCTCTTGAAGAGTGTTGAAGTCAGTCGAAAACACTTGGTTTACACGCTTTTTGGCCCATTTTAGGCCGGTTAATTTTTGTGCTCGAGCCAATTTTTCACTGAAATCGAAAAACTCATCGGTTTTGCATTACAGTTTTTTGGAAAAACTGGAATAAAGTACCGATATTTTTCCGATCAAAGACCGAAAAGGTACCCACGGAAAAATAAATGGAAAAGTATTCGGGTCTCGGAAAAAAACGGTTTTTTTTCGGTTTCTTTTCCGGAAAAAAACCGGTTTTTTTCCGCCTGCCAGTTGACTTAATAAGGTCAGTGAATTAATAGAGCCCCCCTTCTGTTTAGGTCTTTACGGTAGGCAGAAAATTAGCAAAAGGTTTCGTTGTTGTGGCTATGGGCTTGGGCAGGCCGCAGAATGGAAATTTCTACCTTCCGAAACTTTTTTGTTTTGTTGCAACGCTGAGCCAAAGCGAAACAAGCGCAAATTATTTGTTATTGAAGCGCACAGTTTGACAAATTTGTTTTGATCGACAGAACACACGGCGCACGGGCACGGTAAAATAAATTGGAAATTCCACATTATAAAGTGGCAACTCAACATTCAACAACACACGAAAACAGAGGCCCAACAAGCGACTCGCGATCCGATCCAAACCGTAATCAGGTTGGACTGTAGACTGGAGCGCGCGCCGCCTGCGACACACGAGACAGACGGCGGATAGCTAGAGCTTGGTAACCAGTGGAACTCGAAAACGTAACCGCAAACGCAGTGGATGTTGGAGCATTCAACAAATCAACGTACTACTGGATAATCCAATGGTTGGTTTGTTCTTCAATGTTGAATGTGGCTGGTTGGTTGGTTCAACTTTTTGCTTGAAGGAAGCACGTGAGAGGCGCCACGGACCGGGTTACGCTAGGTCAGTCCCAGTCGGCCCGGCACGGCCCGATTTTTTTCCTCCAACTATTTCTGATGACTTCACTTGGTTCTAAGAAGCAAGGCTTTTGACACAAAATTGACCGCTCCGGAATGCTTTCGCTGTTTCTCCATCCGGACCTGGACCAGGAACCACATACACTGAATCTGAAAGGTGCCGATCCAAATGCCCAATGCAGCCATCTTGTAAACACGTTGTTCCCTTCATTTTAGTCTGTGCCCGTCATCACGGCATGACCGTCGTTCATATCAAAATCGATGTCGTTCCTGAAGAAGCTGTTCTCGGATTATCTGTTGTTGACGAACACCGGCACGTGTTTTGTGCTGCTGGGCGTCGGTGACGTTCTGCAACAACAGATTGTCAAACGATATTGGCTCAAAGACGATGAGGAGGACATGTCATTCGATATGGAACGAACAAGTGCGTCGGTCTTCTTGTAGTTTTTGGTAAATTGCCAGTGGCGTAGGAGACTGGTGACGCCTCTGGTCGGGGTAACCTTTTGTCGTTGGGGTTATGCTTGCGCCAGCAAGCGATTTTGAGCATTGTAGAGGTAAAATGGGCGATTTTTACGGTTTTCGGGAAAAGTTTAGGGTAGGATACCCCTGGACAAGAAGTCAGGATGCCGGATACCCCTGGGTGAAAAAATCAAGATACCGGATACCAGGGAGGTAACCACCACTTCCACCCTCCCCCAACGACACCACTGCTTGCTTGGACCTTCGTACCAGCTGCTTTTGAGGAATGCTGCACCATAATTCTTGTTCAGTAATCATGAGTACCGGAGTCGGATCAAAAAGTACAAATTTGGCGTCTCTATTTTCACGTTCAATTCAATCATTATACAATGCGCATCAGCATCACAATAATCACACAGATGTCCACCTAAACTATAGTGACTAGCGAAAAAACTTTTTCCCCAGGCCGGAAACTTTTGCAAATTACCCATTAATTTTTGGGGTTCTTAAACCATGTTAGAAACTCATTTTAAATGCAGCAAAAAATTGCTATCAAAAAAGCAAAAATTGATTGAACACAGATTTTTTCTCTTCGGATTTAGTTTCGTACCGATAGGTTTTGCAAATAGTTCAGGATAGGTTTTTTTCCGAAAATGTACATTACTAACCTGCTTATCGTTCTCACTGCGCCAAAAAGAGGTCGCGCGCAAAAGTCGACCTGTGCTGCGCTCGGGCGGATGAAAGTAACAAAAGGATGCGAGAGAATGACAAAAGATTAGTTTTGAACACAACAATTAAAAAAATGTATATTTTAATATTTTGGAGATCTAAAATCATAATTTTGTCACAGTAGCATAGACAGTCTAATTACTTTCTCAATCACGAAGTCTAGAATCATTTGGCTGTGTTTGTCTTGGGAGAAGGTCTGTTCACGCGGATAAAATCATTCAATAACTTGTTGTGTTGTTCTGCTGACGTTGGCTTTTTCGACATGAATTTCGGATCAAGTTGCAATAGGTTCTTGTTCGTCGCTTTTTCTTTGGCCAAATCGAATGTTTTCACTTTGTCATACCAGGCTTTCTGGGCGTTTGGGTCCTCGACGTCATCATTGGGCGCTGAGAACGGTGAATATGAACGTGAATAATTGAGCCTAAGGCCAATGGAATTGGCTGATACGTCTACATTTTTTTGGACATTTATGAGTTCAGTATGCCCTGCTCAGCAAGAGTAAACGGCTGATTTGTGTGCCTGTCGCATAATCATTTAGACTGACTGTGACTGTATCCGGATGAGCCTGGTGCTTGTCTATTTGGGTGCGCTTTGTCGCGATACGAGGCCAGATCAGTTTGTTGTAGCTCGCGGTGAAGCTGTTCCTTTATTTTATCTGGACGCATGAACATCAACTTTCTGATGTCATTCTGAAATTTTCAAGCACTGTACTTTGTAGCCCGTTCTGTCAGGCCAGGTTTTGCCAAAACATGTTTGCCGCAGTCACACCCACCGGTCGGTACTTCTTCAGAAGTCGAATTTGGTCCTTGTCGAAATAGAGTCCCTTTCGATCTCCGACCCATGGCCCATCATCTCGCAGTTTGTTGACGATTTTGTGCTTTTCTTCGTCTGGCATTGACGCAGTGGTCCAGTACACCAACAGCAGCGCACCGAATCCACAGATTTCGAGCGGACGCAAACCGATCATGGTGATTGTGCTGTGTGCTGTGTTTGGCTGAATCTTGTGAAAAGTTTTGTTTCGCGATAATATAGGCGGATTATGCTGTAAGTCTAGTTGAGCTCTTGAGTACTGAGTATTGGATTGCAAGTGTTGCTGGTTTCTCGTTCTTTGGCCAGATCGAATGTCTTTACTTTCTTACATTGGGCTTCCCGGACTCCTGTCCTCTAACTTGACGTTGAGCTCTGAGGAAAAGAGTATAAACGAGGGTGTACCAAGTCTTCATCATCAAGCGGCACATCCTTTTTATGAATTCATTTGTGCACGTAACTCCGCACACCGACAGTGCCTTGTCAAACGCCGAGCGTCCAAACAATCAAACCTGCTGTATCCAGTCCAGACGTTCATGTGTTTATTCATTGTCAGACAAGTCATCACTTGTTGTAACTATACTTCTCGACATCTTCCGAATATTTGTGGCATTCTCATCGTGTCGGTGGTTTGTGTTGACTAAATCTAAGTTCGTATCATAATGCCGAACGTTTTGCATTGGTTGAGCACTTGAGTTTGGCTCTTGTAAAGCGTGATGCCAGCGAAACCCATTGTTGTGGTGATGTGGATGTAAGGGTGATTGTTGTATCTTTCTGTCAGATGACAACACAGATCGTACAGTCATCTTTTCATTCTGGGCGATCGTTCATTCCCAGTGTCCTACAGCAGCGCAGGGTAGGGTACGGTGCTTGCTGCATTACTGCGCAGCTCCACACAAACAAAACTAATCACTTGAAGAGGCGCTAGCTCATCACCGGCCCGTGCACAAAAATCGCGCTTCATTTCCCTTGGGTGCTCGCTACGGAAGTTTTCCACACGCGGCACAACTTAGATTAACGTTGGCAATTAAACTTGGTGTGAGTGAGTGAGAGTTTATTTGGACCACAGGGTGCCGTGTTCATGTTGTTTTGGTGAAAAGCGCTGCCCTGAGCCTGAGCGTGTTGTAGTTGTGATTAGAGCCCTGTTTGTGAAAATCGTGCTTGTCTTGTTCGCACATGTGCCATGGTGCCACAGCCACATGTGTGTGTGTGTGTGTGCGTGTTTGAAGCAATTAGCTGGCTTATCTTCCACCGAAAACACGGTCGCTGTTTTGTTGGGTTATTGTGGCTGTTTTTTTTCAACCTCAGGGCTTGACAGGACAGGGACGTATTGAACCGTCGGTGTGCATAAGGGCACAAAAGCAAAGTTCAAACGTGATGCATTTGACAATGACCATAATTGAAATTGAAAATAACATGCAGAACACGGTCATGAACAGAAATTGTGCACATTGCATCACGAGCGGGGCAAAGGTGCGGTGCGATCAAAAGGCGCAGCCGTTCGTAGCTGCCATTTCTGTTACATCCTTGGAGCATAAAGCCATCTCGTGTTTTTCTTTGGGGTCACGTGGCCATATGGTGCTTTCGCACTGACGATGCATCATCCATCTGCGAGAGCAGGTCGAAACGGGCAGCCGAAAAGCATGCAGCACAACCCTAAGCATAAACCAACGAGTTTTATGCCCACCAATCATTGCAGAACGTGTGTGCCTGACGTCGCTGGTGCTCGGCCCAATGAACCATTACTGGTACGTGTTTCTCGACGGTCTCATTCCGGGTCGTCGTGTCAAACACGTCGCCGCCAAGACAATCATTGATTTCGCCTCATGTCCGCTCTTCTCGAGTTCGTATTTCTACTGTGAGTTGGTTGATTTTTTCTATCTTTACCTGATCAATTCGTCTACCCTGTTTTAATCTGGAAAACGACTTTCTGTCTTATTGCGATTGCAGGCATTTCGCTGCAAGAGCGAAAACGAATGCGCGAAACGTGGCACGAGTACACCGGCAAATATTTACATGTCTTCTCGGTTGGTGTTTTTTCGCAATTTTTCCGCGGCGATGCCTAAACCAAAGTTGATAAAGGTGTGTTCTATTTCCAGCTTGACCTAATGGTCTGGCCCCCGTGCCAAGCGCTCAATTTCTTCCTTCTGCCGCCGCAATTTCGTGTGCTATGGGTGGCTGCTGTACAGGTGCGCGTTTCCAGTGACAGTTTCGGTGTTTGTATGTTTATCGGTACTCATTCAAACCGCAGTTTGTGATGTTTCACTCATGGAATGTCCAGGTGCTATACAACGTCGGCATATCGTACATCAAACACGACATCGATGAGGACGAAACCGACGAACACGACCCGGCCGTCCATCGACTGTAGCGCTCGGCTCAGACTAGGAATTGGTTGATTGGCGCCGTGTATTTAGGTTTGAATGTTGATGTGAAATGCTTGGTTCTTGTCGCGGAACGGTGCCATAGGCGCCGCAAACATAACGAGTCGTGATTTATCTCTTAGACATAATTTTGCCTCTTCTCCGTGACATGAACTCGCAACTGTCATAAGCGCTATTTTGGATCCAGGTGTATTTATTCTTTCAAAACCATGGCGAAACGGTGTGAACAAATCTAGTTATCTCAGTCTGTGTTTGACGTTTGTGGTTATTATATGTATTCCATTATATTTTATTGTCGTGAATCACATTTCTGGGTATAATATTTTCTGGCTAGTTCTGTGCTTCGTTTCTTGTTTGGTGAGTTTGTTTCTATTTCCTTACTTGGTCCTATTATCTCGCAATATATCGCTGTATTCTCAGTGCTAGAATTTTCAAGAATCTTTATTGTTGTGGAACGCGTAATGTTGTTTTGTAATCTTCTTTCACGCTGTATCTATCTCCAATGTTGAAGGTGCAATCAGGTTGTTGAGAATTACATCCAAATTCTTGGTCCAGTAGCCATATGTTCTTTCTTGCTTTCTACATCGTTCTTCATAGACGATCGTGCATAATTTAGCTAGGCATCGCTCTTTTTTTACTTTCATGATTATTCTGTTTTACTTAAAGGCGGGGATTTTAGGTAATCTTTTCTCACTGTTGTTTCTGTCATTATTGAAATACATATTAAAATTCTATTTTGCTGCCCATTTAAAAATCTAATTGTTTAAAGCCTGCGTAGTTTTTGAATTCTGTTGGTGCATAATTGTGCTTGAGCTTGAGCTTCCCGCAATGCTTAACTTTTGTTTTACAATCTTGTTGCATAACTGAGTCCATCCGGTCCGGTTTAATGGTATTTTTTTTATTCCACGATCCGGTGATATACACATGTAGATGGTCGCATTTCTGTACAGTTTTTTGCGTAATTGCACGTATTGTAATAATTCACTGTAATATGATATTGAGTGTGTTTGTGTTGTTTTTTACACTTCCGTTTTGTAACTCTGTAGCTTTCTTTCGATAAAAAATAAACGAAATTCAAACTTGAAACATTGAACTTTCATTAATGTTATTGTGATGACAATAATAACTCAAATTTAAATGTACATGCAATACAACAATGTGAAATGCCATTGTATCCGCAATCAATCAATGTATTGAAACGCAAGTGAGAACCGAAAATGGGATGATACAGATTTTCTTGGAATTGTATACTGGGAAAAAAACGAAAATCTTGAAACGTGAATTGCACTTGCCACAAACCAAAATCAGTGAATGCAGTTCATGTGCAACTTTGGCCGATATTGGTAAATTGGGTTGCTGCGAAGACAAAAAATCCCGAAAGCACCTTTGAAAAGAAAAACAATGCAAAATGAGACAAGATTGCAAAAACGGACAATAAAAAGTGGTTTTCTTACCTAAAAGGTGTTTTGTTACACCTGATCCACAACCTTTCAAAAAGACCGAGTTTGCCCAAATAATATAAAAGTACGCTGAGCGACAAAATCACAACACGAAGGATGTTTTGACGAAAAATGGGACATCAAGCAAATAAAAGTGAAATTCCGGTCGAAAACACAGCGGAATCGTGGAGCACAGAAACTTGGAGGAATAATAAGAGCATCGGAGCAAGCACAGGATATTCACGTACAGTCATAAAGAGATGATGAATTATAAATCGGTGGGAATTATTCGCGTTTGTCTAAAGCGTCTCAAAATGTAAACGATTCTGAACTGAATACAAATAGTTAGGCTACAAAAACGCTCTCCAACCATTGAGAATTAAAAATCACAAAACTGACAACATCGTTCGTTTCTCAACAATGCACACGGGCACATGCAAATGATACAAGGAAACAGCACCGAGCTTATTGTTAAAGTCTGGTGGTTATCAGCAGCACGTAATGAAGTGTAATGCCCAATCTAACAACCAAAATCAGATAAAAATCAATCTGCATAAATAGACATAGAAACTATACTGGCCATACGTTCGAATCTGAATATCTCAGGAGCATGAAATGCATGAAACAAAACTCAAAAAAGAAAAATCGACGTGACTAAATCATAAAATGTAATATTGTGCATTTCACATGACGTATAATAATTGCATAAGCACATGAGCATGCGGTATTGAACGGATGGACCATAAAAATCATCGAACCAATTCTGATTCAAAACAATAAATCCGAATTCTGTTGCGAAAACGATGTCGGCTCCTTGCCGGGAACGGGCGGTGCGTCGCCCTTTCCTTGATGATCAGGGCCAGGGCTCATTTCGTCACTCGATTGCGAATACGTTCGAACATTGGTGACACCCAGTTGGTAATCGTCATGGGACAGGTGGGAGGGCACGAAATTGACCAGTGCTACAAAAGTAGTAAGAAAGAGTCATGGTCCGATGGTGCGTACAAAAATTAAACAACAAAAACCGGCCGCAGACAACTACCTCCATTAGACATCACGGGTTGTCCGACACCCCCAATCATATTCGCCTTGGCGTCGCGTTCCGCTTGTTCGGCTTGCATGCTGAAGAAAATGTCGATCAAGTTTTTGAGCATCAAATGATCATTTCACTCAATGCCCGTTGATATTTATAGAATCGATTTGTTTGTTTGAGCATAAACTTCCGATAACCCGAAAACGATTAGAAATACCGCCCCATATCTTTGTTTGAGCATAAACTTCCGATAACCCGAAAACGATTAGAAATACCGCCCCATATCACACCAGGTCTCCTAAGTGGCTGACATAATTGCCCCGTTCCTACATTTGGAAAAAGTGGCGCGCAAATAAACAAACATCTAAATATCTGATTACGGGTCTGGTTTCACTGATCTCTATTTATCCAGGACTTGGTCATCGACCAATCCTAATACACCAGGCGATTGAGCGCTGCGCACCTTTTTGGATAATAGACAAACACAATATAATCAGGACATCAGGTCTGATCGGAAATAGAAGGGAGAGTCTCGAAAAAATCAGGTTTTCAGAGCGTCGCTGCATTTAGGTTTGTTGTTGCTCTCAGCATATGGTTCGACGGTTCTCACCATGATGTTAATGCACGTGATACCGACATTTATAGATCCTTCAGAAAACCTACATTTTCACCAATTGTCTGTATTGTTCATGCGTCACCTCC
Organism: Rhynchonema sp. JSB1_4; assembly: GCA_030248065.1. Classification (NCBI taxonomy): domain Eukaryota; kingdom Metazoa; phylum Nematoda; class Chromadorea; order Monhysterida; family Xyalidae; genus Rhynchonema; species Rhynchonema sp. JSB1_4. The sequence continues at coordinate 74,589 of JASAMV010006679.1, forward strand.
ACGCCGTCCGACCAATAATGTCCCTGGCCGTCCGATGTCAAACTGTTGGTTCGCATCGCCAACAGACTCTCTTCTTCGTACAGATACGCATTTGACGGACTTTTATGGAACTGTACCGATGATTGACGGGCAAAATTGGGCACATCGACGTTCGCGCTTTTCTGAAATTGATTCGTGACTTTTGTGAACGATATAAAACATGAACATCAACATCATCATCATCAATCAGAATCATCAACAGAAAGAAAACGACGCGCTCCCCTTCACAAAATTGGTTCAACTATGCATCTCTGATACTGAGCGCGTCATACTACTACATCTTTTTTCATTGTTTGTTGCTTCACTACGCTCACAGGCATCGTTTATGAAACACCGGTTGTAAAAGAGATAACGTCGCCATCGCCAGAATATAAGCACCACTAACTTATGAGTATCAGGTGCGCCCATTTCAGTTTTTTTTCAAACTACGATAAGCACCTTATGTTTGAGTTTAAAACACCACCTGTATCCGTGAGGTGCGAGCATCCAAGCATTATTATCGTTTCCCCTTCTCTGGCAGGTCACGATAGAAGCATTTCAAACGCAAAGTTTACCTATCGGCTTTCGACCAGCCAGTGCACAGGTACAAAGCACAAAGCACAAAAATATACCCGCCCTGTTGATGCTTTATCAAGTCACGCTGTGTTTCGTGCTGTGTTTGTCTGTATCTGACCATGAAATCGTGCTCCAGATTTCAGTACACGATAAATTGATTCAAACAATATTTATGTCCCCGTTGGTTGAGCTGTTACGCATATTCCCTACATGCAAATAAAATCAAATCGTCGATTTTTCACACTCGATTTCAAGTTCAACTGCTGTCAGTCACTGCATTCCACATGTGGTGATGTTGATCTGATTTGGTGCGTGACAAAGATACGCAGATGGATAGACATCATGATAATGTAGCACACAGTGATAGAATTGGTTGAGAAAAACAGCTCAGTGTTCGGTCCCAACAAGCGCTACATATGAACGTGACGCACGTTTATTTTCGTTGGTGTCACAGTCACAATTTCAAAGTGTCAAGTTGTTGATGCTGACATGCACAGTGTGGTTGAAAAGCTGATTTACCAAATCAAGGATTGCGCCTATCCCTATGACTTAATTTTTACCTCGGTGAGTGGACTTTCGGCCCACCTTGTAACTTTGATTATAGACATTAACACAAGACGCCCATATGCACGCATGGAAAGGAGGGTCGAAAAAAACGAAAAGTTCAATGACTCTCGTTCATGTGAATAATCACACACGCACTACACCCACTTGTGCAACAACCAACAATTGGTATTAACCTACATTTGCATGGTTCGGAAACGAACGTGTATTGTTATCATTTGTTTTGTTATTATTTTGAGTGATTGACTGACAGATGGGTAAGACCACCAACATTTAAGAAATAAAACCAGAAAATATACAGCCCGCTCCGCTTTCCTAAAAATCTGGAGTGCAACAGAAACAACGCGAATTCAGTTAAGTCTAATCCAAGAGGACATTATTCGAACGTGCGCACGTGTTTCGAATCTAAATTTGCTTTTATCACTCCCATTCCCATCTAGTTCCAAAATAAAATCCAACAACAAGAGCGCCCCTCTACTCGGGCTGGATTAAATTAATTCCAGTCATACAAGCAGCCAGCAGATTTGTGCATCGTGCGCACCCATTTACCCCAAACATAACGGAAAAGGGCACATTGATACATCACGAAATGAAATCATTTCACAAACACGCACTCCCCCTGGGCATGTGTGTGCGTGACAAATGTGCTAAAATGCATCACACGCCTGTCACAGCCCGGTAGCTGAACAATTTCAATTACACATACATACAACAATATTCGTCTCCATGTGATGATACTATGCTGGCTGGGCCTGGGCGTATAAATAATCACAACAAGCCGATTTGTTTGGTACGTGTGCATCTATGCAACGAATTATGCTCATTGACAGACGCGAAATGCGAATATCACACGAATTCGAGCGGATTGCAGCTTTTCTCACCCCCAAACAGTGAAAAGGGTCATGGTCCTATCCCACCACGCGCTAACTTCCTTCAATTTCCAGTCTTCAAATTTCAAAGTATAGTTTACTTTACTCCCTTGTCACACAAACTGCCCATCCCCATTTCCCCCTTGTATCACTCCGTCACGCTGCTTTGTCCGTGACATCAGACACCGACGACATGTAAACACGATAAAATTACTCGGAATCAGGAAACGCATGTCATGTGTTAATGGGCTGGGTTTGATTGAGATGGCCCATAAACATTCATTCGAACTTGACACCATGTCTGCGTGGATGTAAAGAACATTTTAAATATAGTAACCTCAACCTCTATCTTGGTTTCAGTGACACTGACAAAGTCATGAATATCTCAAAATTAACAGTGCACACCCGATTCACAGCTTTGTTTTCAAATGGCCATGATTTCAATTGAGTTCATCTAAACACAGGCCACAAACAATGACAAACAATTCTCATTCACAACTTTTATGTGCATTGCGCACAAGCACACGTACGCGTGCAGACAACAAGTTGAGAACACCCGGAAACTAGGGCGTGTCACTTCACTTGTGCATGTAATCAAATGACCAATGAAACATCACTTGAGACAACACTTATTCCCTCAATAACAAGATGCGAGATTCACTCTCATGTTCAACACGCCTTGAGTTTCAGGCAGTTCCGGAATCCCACTGTATGTTTTATTTTATCGAGCATCAATCAACCTCAAGAGAACACACGACACAAACAGAGCGTGCAAAAGGCAAACATACACACTCAATTGGTTCGTATGAAGTTTGAATGACAAAAGGTACATGCACAGAATGTATATGTACTTCCAATGTTCCGAGCGTCCATGAACAAAACAAAAACTGCGACCGAATAAAACTTGCCAACGGACTCACACTGCCAAAAACGTCAAAAATAAAAAACCGCATCACAAAATTATCCGCAAAATTGCAGTCCAATTCAGATGAGAAGCAACTGAGGTTGACCGCGCAAGGCGTAGCTGGCTGAGAATTTCAAAGAAATGTTCATGCTCAACAGTGGCAACAGTTCATGGAACAATCAGACTGTCATATTTGAATTTGAAACAAGGTGAATCCATTCACCGTCAGCACTTGGAACAAGTAGCGTCAAGCATTTCAGCATTCTAATCACGATTGACCATTTGTAATTCCAGTTGCACTGGGCGGGCCTATTCGACAAAACCCCCATTACATCCTCTCTTTTTTCAAAAGCGCCAGGCGCTGGGAAAACGAGTCTGTGTACGAATAGAAACACGTGTGCGCGCACGCAATCTGTGTGTGACAATTTCCAGCGCAAACCGCAATGTTTGTAACGTAATCCGTTGTTCAGTTCGATGGAGAGCACATAAATCAAAAAGAGATTACGAGCTCTGCGCGTACATACAGCAAATATACCAGTGAACGTGGTCGTTACCCCGTTACGGGCATTACTTTGCGACAGTCTCAAGGTCGGACCGACCGGCCGGAAAAGCGCCCCCCTAAATTCACCGCAAATCGAACAAACATCCAGTTATGTTTTTATTTGATTCCATTTTTAGCGCGCGATCTAAGATACATAGAGTACCACAATCCCCAAATATGGCTGGCCGTAGCGTAAGCAAACAAACGCTTGCTGTTGTTGTTACGCACAAAATTGGCCATAATTTTTGCACATCCGCAACGAAAAAGCGGTACATGCACTGTGCACACACTAGCAAACAGACCAGAATAAAGCGTATGGGAAACCACAAGCGAAGTTCTGTATTCAAGTTCACATGAATGAGTGAACAATAGTCAATCAATAGGAAGTAAAAAGGGGTTGATTGCCACTGCTTGTTGTCAGAAAAATTTGTGGTAACGCCATATTTCGGAACGTCCTATTGACCGACCGATATGACCTTTTCTTTTTGCCATTTGACATTTCTGAATCATTTGCCGCTGACTGCAAGCAAGAGCAAAATTGACCAAATTTGTGAAACGTTTACGTGATTGTCAAAACATTTTCGAGTCGACAACAACTCCGAACCACAGGCTCTTTATTCCATTATTTCTTGTCAACTTCACCCCTAAAGCCCCAAACTCCTTCACGCTATCCCCTCTCACCGCCACTGCCACACCTTTCAATTCTGGTCCGTCGCACAACCACCCGCTCTCTCTATAATAAAACGTAAACAAAACTTTTAGCGCGCGCGCCCAACCACTAAAACAAGCAGTATGCTATATACACACACACACATGGCAACAAAATAATAATATAAATGTGGATAAATAAATCGACAGCGAAAGCACACTCAGTCCACCTCAGCCGAGCTCTAACAAACGACAAACAACACAACTTCTACTAAAACGTCCGCCGCTCGTTCGCCACGTGCGGCACTGAACCACTACGAACTACTACGACCACAACAAATAGTCCACAACGTGAAAAACAAATAATCACTCTCGCACCTGCTTGCAGCTTAGTAGTTTGTCTTGCATTGAAGTGTATCTTGCATAGGTACGAGAGACAGGTTAGTGTGTGGCAGAACGAAGAAACTATGATTTTGATCACGGATACCGTACAAGACCCACGCCAAGACCAGTCATACCAGCTAGTCATTCAGGGGGGATAAAAAAAGCAAAGTGGGTGGCTGGTGGATGTTTTTCAGCGCAAATTGGCAGCACAGAAACAGGACATTCACCACACATTCATTCAACAATACGCACTTCAACGTCTGACTAACACCAGCTGTAGCACTTAACAGATTGTGGCCAACAAAACAAAACAATGGTGCTGACACATTTCGTGTTTTCTGGCTTCGATTCGGTAGTATCCGAGAACTTGCTAAAAGCATATATCAGTAAATGTCCATAAGCACAATTACGCACCTTTGCTTGACTGCCTTTGCGTTCATTGGCAGCGAGATTACTCTTCCCACCGATCACAATACCATGCTGACCCTCAATCGTCACTTGTAGATCTTCGCGCAACGACGCCATAAAATCGGGTATGTCCTCCTCCTCGATCAGATTCAGCATTTTCTCGTACATTTCGCGCTGACGCTCCTGCAAAATGTGCATTTTATGGGTAACGGCTCGTTTATTGTTATAGTTTTGCTCGTTGTTTCCGACCGACGAAGAAACAACAATGTCCTGTCAAAGAATGTCACGCTGCCGACCCCGACCGCACAAATTATATTCATCCAGACGGATGTAATAACCAGCGGTAAATCAGCTGGACCGACCAATGAACAAATGTTACGCAAACAACATGAAAAAAATGATTAATTTGTGAAACCAATGTGTTATCAAAATGGCTCGACGAACCCAAATCTGAATCAAAAATACAATTCAGTTCAATCACAGAGTCGATCTGCGTCCAAGAACAGAACCAAAACGCAGTGGCAGTAATCAAACCAACCGAAAACGACACTGGTTTAGGCGGGCTGCGCTGTTCCACAATCTCTTCCTCGTTATGCTGTCCATTGTGCATCGATTGCGGTTCATATTGATCGATGTCCGAATCGTCATGTTCGGATGTGGATGCACTCGATGGCACCTGGTCGTCGTCATCACGGATCACACTCGAACGCGATATAGTCGGAATGGTCGAGTCACCGTTGAGCACCTGAGTCAGGGACACTTATGGAATTGGTTGACCACAAAGGGTGCACTCGCACTGACGATGCCCTCATTATGCCATCCATGATGATTACAGTGTCATTGTGTGACAGTAACAGCATTGCTCGAGTCCGCCCAAGCACACGTTCCAATGGGCATGATAACAAACGTCCTATGATTTCATCGGTACTCATGCCGATAACTAACTACAATTGTGCGAAAGCCAGCCGTTTACCATTATCATCGAAGCGTGGAGCTAGTGATAGTGATCGAAGATTGGTGCAACAATTCTTGACTGTTGTGGTTCGCAAGAAACAAAAGCCATTTTGACTGAACGCAAGAAATTTTGCAAAAAACACGCCTATACAAACAGGCACACACCTTTATACCATCGTGATCAGACGTCGGTGTCGGCAAAGCAGTGTTATCATCAGCAATCCCTTCTACATTAATGTCAGGCGATGGTGCAGTGTGTTTCACAACCTGTTAGAAGGGTGTAAATTGGTGTTACGTTGTATCAGGTAAAGTGCTTTGGGGGTACAAACAACACAAATGTCCAAGCAAATGCGTGGGTAATAGGGTACCCAACACAATACGTAAAGCCCAAACAAATGAATCACAAGGTGTAGCACGTGATTGTGAACAATGTGCAAATAAAGAGAAGCTGATAAAACAGAAAACACGCCAAATTTGAATTTCTGTTTTTGAAAGAGGACGAGAAAAAAGGCAATCCATTTGAACGAATAAGCGTCATTGTGAAAAAACACAAATGAAAAGCATACACACAATTAGACAACTTCGATTTTTTACAGAAAACTCCAAACGCACCCCTACCTCCACAGCAGTCTGTCGCCCGTCGCTAGCCGAATCCAGCACACTGCTGTTGCACGTTGTGCTCTCCACCGAGCTGCCCAACGAACCCGTCGGCGTAGCCGTTTTATGCTGCTCTTGAAACATCTGCCGTTTGCTGGCCACCGATGATGAACCCGTTGACTCCACGGACTGAACAATTATCGTTTTCTTAACTCATTGAAAATATTTTTATGAACAAAATTTGAAAAAAATCTCAACACATACATCCTTCGAGCCGCGTCTGTCCTTGCGCTGAAATTGGAAGGCGCGCTGATCCCTGGCTGATGGTGGTGTGCACTCAGCAACGGCAGCGTCGTCGCGATCACGCGTCAGATTGAATTTCTTGAGCAAACGACCCATTTCTTGCAGACCGGTCGAAACTGAGAAATATGATATTTCGGTTTGCTTATGGTATGTCGGCCACCACCGGCGTTATATTCTGCCAAGTACGTCAATGTCACCAATATTGTGCTTGAAATTAATTAATGAGAAATAGATATGCCTGCGGCGTCGGCATGTGCGTGATTTTCGGGGCGAAAATCGTCAATCATAATAGAACACGAATTTCACTCGCCCCTCCGCTGACGCCCACGTAAAACTGTTCGCGCGGTGTAGGAGTCCACACGTTTCAGCGGGAAGCCGTTTCAGAGCTGAGGTGATCACTACCACAAAAAACGTCAAAATTCCAACAAAAAAAACATTCTTGACACCTTCTTGCACGGTGACTGGTTTGCCGGGCGGCGGCACAGCGGGTCGTTTCAACAGCACTCTTTGTGGCGTGCTTGAGCCGCTGGCTGATGACGTCTGACTGCCTCCCGATCGTTGATCATTGCCGTCAATTATTGGCCGATCGATTGGCATCGACAGTGATCGATCAATAATCGATTGATGCTGATTCGCGACCACATCGTAACTGGTCGGTTCGCCCTCGGACAGCTCGGATGCGACGCTCGACAAACGTTGTTTGGCCGACGGAGGAAGTGGCTCGTCGGGCGGAGGACTTTGTTCGCACAACGGGGGCGTGCCGTAGGTGAACACGGTCACTCTGCAAGCATTCGCAAATTAGCCCATCAACGACACACTTATGATACAGTTTTTGTTCAGCGCAACGCGTGAGGCAAATCAACATATACCGTTCTTATGGTGTTGTTGGTTATTGTCCGGTTTTCGTATACTAATACTGCTATTCTGTTTGGTCAAAAAAAGAACAATTACAAGTTTAGCTCAACTGAGAAAATGTTTAGCCAATGGCTCATAGTGACGCGAGCACGAATGGATTGCAATGTGTGTGACCAAAGAACCATCAAAACAAACAAAACGAAAACCAAACAACACTCCTGCTTCGACTCAAACGTACTTGTTCAACGCGGATGGCGGTGTGATAGTATGCGGTGGATCGGGCGGGTTTCGAACCTCGTTGCTGTAGAACAATGCCGGCGACGAAACCACTGAGCTACCGGACACATCCAACTGTTCGTCATTATTGGTGCCACCAGCCTTGTGTTGTTGTTGTGAGACTGAGACCGGACGTAGTTTGACCCGCATAAATTCAGGTTCGGGCGGTGGTGGAGGGGCAGCGGGCCGGGCCGATCGCGCCTTGTTGGGGTCGGAGGGCACCACCAAAGCCTTTGGAGGGACACTGATCCCGTGAGGTGCGGCGGGCGGTTGCAGTTGAATCATGATCACCGACGAGTGCGTTCCACCGGCCTGGACAGGTGGAGCACCGGACATCATCAGGTCGGACGTGGAACGCGACACTTCGCGACTGTCCACCATCAGCTCGTTCGACAACTGGCCCTGCGCGATCAGGCAAGAAATGTTTTGATCACGTTATAAATTGTGCTCATTAGTTCAATCGGCGTTAACTCAGTCCATCACTCAGCGCTAAAGAAAGTCATAGAAATTCAATCCCCCCAAACAACCAGCCAACCTGTTTGCTCGAATATCGACTAGTCTTGTTCTGGTTGCTCTTGTCCTTAGCTGCATGGCGCGGATTCCGATCGAAATACTTTGTGGGAGGGGAAATGGTGAGATCCTCGACGCTGGCAAATTGTTGATGGATGGTTTTGGCTGCGGGATGATGATTGCTGGACTGTTGTTGGGGTATTGCTGTGCTGGACGCACTATGCGTCACTCCAGGACCATTTTGGGTCACCGTCACACTGGTGTTGTTGTTATTGTTGTTGCGAGACGCGCTGACGGCTTCGGCCAATAATAGAAATCGCTCTCGCAAACGGCGCACGATGCCCGGACCGTAGGGCAGTGTCTGCAGACAGGCATTCACGAACATGGTGCTTTGACAACTTTTTTTTTTCAATTTGATATATTGCTCAATGTTTGCGGAGTAACTTGATCTTTCATCAGTGAATGACTCTTTCTTGACAAAGTGAAGCTTTACGTTTGTCAGCAAAAAGAGTGCTATGTTTACCGTTGTCATGGTCTAAAACTAATTAAAACCGAAGCAAACAGGGCACGAAACACGAACAACAATTCAAACTCAGCGCACATTTGACGGCGAGCTTGAGCCGCTGGACGCCGTTTCCACGCCACTACTAGTCTCATCTCCCTGTGGCTGGTGACTGACAAATAACGGCTCGTATTTGGCTGTTGTGCGCTGGTGCTCCTTCGTCGGTCGATAGTCCATCGTGTTGTTGTTGTCGCAGTCGATTGTCGGTTCGATCTGGGAAAAATTATTTTGCTTTATTATTGTCAGCTAATTAAATTGCGTGAGCACATTGGCGCAAGTGGCGGTGGCGTTTTCGCGAGAAGCTGGCCATTATTTTCGTGAAATATAAACCGAACAAGCGAGACAACAGAACAAAAGAGTTTTTCCGAAAACTTTTATTTTTAAAAATCAAGTCTAAAATTCGTCTCGCAAGTTACATTGTGACAAATTTCAAAACCTGTTGTCTATCACCATCGGTGGTCCCGATCAACGTTTCAACGGGAGGCACCTCCTCCTCTTGATGGTCGTGTCGCAATTTCTCTTGTCGCATCCACGGATTGTTGCGCACAAAACCCAGACGACCGGACATTCTGCTCCTCACCAGACGCGAAGGTGACTACCAGTTCGTGACGATGGCCAGCTTTTTTGTTTCCTTTAACGGTCACTTCGATTAAATAATATTGGAATGTTCAATTCTTTCACTCGTCTGTCTCGTGCCAACTGGGCGCCATCTTTATTGTCCGACTTCGTTTCACGATCGCCTCCCTTAAATGCGACCCAATAATATTCCCACGTCGCTTGTCTGTTCTGCTGTCCTGTCTGTTTTCAGTCGCCCACCTTCACGCCTCCCTTGAAAGTCAGGAACAGATCTGAAATGCAAACGGATTTGTATTTTAAAGATTTTATGACATGACCTTTACTGGAAAAATTACCGGTAATTTATTTTTCGAAGAAAAATGTGTTTTTTGGTCTAACATGGCAAAAAAATTCATTTGGGTCCGAAACTATGTTACAAAATTGAAGAGGCGAAAACAGGTGAAAACAAGGCTTTTTCGGGCCTACAATACAGACGCGGCACTTGTTAAGCCGTAAACAAGCAAAAAACTGCCTAAAATTAGGTGTCTCGCCCTTCGAAATTCCTTAAGTACTGGTAATTTATTTGGAAAAAAACGGGTTTTTTCCCGAAAAAAACCGTTTTTTTCCAAAAATATAAATTACTGACCCACTGGGCACTATATTTAAAAGTCCAAAATCCCGGCCCGACCCGATTTTGGGGTGAAAGGAAAAAACGTCCAGAAAAGCCAAAATTTGCAAAATTTTCTTCGTGCCCGGCCTGAACCTGCAAATAAATACCCAATACCTGGTATCGGATACGGACACCCAATACCAGGTATTGGGTGGGTATTGGGTTCAGGTTTTTTTATTTCAAAATCGGCCAGTAGCAATTGCTACTAAAACGGCAATTTTTAGTAGCAACTTTTTGAAGGAAACTTTTTCAGTGTTTTGTTGTTTTTGAGTCCCATTAGTCACGTGTAATCAGACGATAACACCGAGCGCAAGACAGACTGCAACAATGCGCGCGAAACGCGCTAATTTTTTGACTTTGGTCTGGCCACTTTAACTTATGATTCCGTTATGTGTGACTTGTGAGGTTCGTAAGATCCACTGCAAGGTTGACAAGCGAAAGCGAATCGCTTAAGTTTTGTCTTTGTTTTTATCTGTGAGTATGAAGCAAATCTTCTAGCAGTACTTTTTGCTCGAGAATTTAGCTGGATATCTCTTGTTTCTCATAATCATAGCCATTCGTGTTTCAAAAGCTAAAGACCCAAATGATCAGTAAAATACGAATGCCAGTGAGTGAAGTGTTCAACCGTTACTTGGCGTGGCGACACACCAGCTCACAACTTGTGACCATAAGAATAAATCAAGCAACGCGCGAAGCGCAAAACTTTTGTATTTTTGGGGCTAAGTCGCTTAAGAAAGTAAAGTTCGGATACCCTAGATATATGGTATATTTTTTGCTACTAAACCCTGAAATCTAAGGAGCAACTTGCTACTAAACCTGAATTTTTTAGTAGCCGCCGCACGACGGAAAAAAGGGGTAGGTATACTCAGTGTAGTTCCTGGTCCGGCGGGGAAATTAGTGTACCTCCCTACTTTTTCGGAGGGGAAATTAGTGTACCTCCCTGGGGGGAAGGGGGGAAGACCCAAAATCAGGAAAAAGTCACTTTTTGAGGTAGAAAAGTTGACCCATTTTTACCCCTTTTTGGAAAAATTTCTTCATAAAAAGGGTATTTTGGCGACTTTTGAGAACATTGACCTAAAAATCACACATTTTAGGCCTAAAAATGCCCATTTTAGGCCTAAAGATGGACATTTTAGGCAAAAATTAGGGAAATTAGTGTACCTGGAGGGGTATTTAGTGTACTAGTGTACCTTGGTCGGGGAAATTAGTGTACCTTTGGGCAGTGTGGTGGCAGGCCAATCGACCCAAGATACCCTAGGGGGGGAACGTTTCGGACTTACTCGAGATACCCCCAGAGGCTACCCAAGATACCCCTATGGTCCGTCAAAAGGCGAAAAAAGGCCGTTTTTCGCGTGCAATTTTACTGCAAAATTGGCCTAAAAATGGGTATTTTTTGACATTGTTGCCGAAAATTGGCCTTAAATGACCATTTTTGGGTGTTTCGCGCGATTTCTGGGGGTCCCGAGGTCGAAAAACACCTATTTTTGCCTTTGAAAACCATAAATCTACTTACTCGAGATACCCTTTGGGGTCGGCTCGAGATAGATACCCTTCCCCCCCATCCCCCCTAAGGGTCGACTCGAGATAGATACCCCTTAGGGGGGAATCCCCCCCATCCCCCCAGCCACTACAGTGCCTTTGGGGGCAGACTGCTTTGGGGGGTCCCCCCTCCCCCCAGGAACTACACTGGGTATACTAACCGCCGCGCCGGACCAGGAGCTACACTGCTACTGCTGGTTGGTTAGTTGCTCGTCTCTGAAGCAGAGATTAGGTAGGATCGGGCCGTCCCGGGCCGGAGATTTAGAGGTTCGGTCCGGGCCGGACTTGCCTCCACCGGCCCGACCCGGACCCGGCCCGAAACGCTCAAATTTCAAGCCAAAAGCGCCTTTTTGACCAAAAATCTGCCTGCAAAAATTGCGCTTCGCGCAGAATATGAGGAACATTTTTTGTGGGCCCAAATGGACCCGGTTCACAGAAACCGAATCACACAAAACATAAAAATGCCTTCAGAAACCAAGAAAGTTTGGAAATTTTGGCCTTTTTTGACCATTTTTTCCTTTGGCCGGCCCCAAACTCGGGCCGGGCCGGGCCGAGCTTACCCGGCCCGGCCCGATCCTAATCTATATGCTCTGAAGAATGAAGATGAAGGTACCGTAAAAACCTAAATACAGCACCCCTGGGAATAGAGCCCCCCGTAATACACCCCCCAAAAGGGGTCAGTGAATTAATAGAGCCCCCTTAAGTAACAGTGGTGTAGCTACCCAGGCGGGGCGGCAACCTACTGTACAGTGTAGTTCCTGGGGGGGAGGGGGGGTCCCCCCTAAGGTACACTAACCGCCGCGACCAAGGTACACTAGTACACTAACCGCCGCGCCAGGTACACTAACCGCCTCAATTTTTGCCTAAAATCGGCATTTTTAGGCCTAAAATGGGCATTTTTAGGCCTAAAATGGGTGATTTTTAGGTCGATGTTGTCAAAAGTCGCCAAAATACCCTTTTTATGAAGAATTTTTTCCAAAAAGGGGCAAAAATCGGTCAAATTTTCTACCTCAAAAAGTGACTTTTTACCGAATTTGGGTCTTTCCCCCCCCCTTCCCCCCCAGGGAGGTACACTAACCGCCGCACGGAAAAAAGGGGTAGGTACACTAACCGCCGCGCCGGACCAGGAACTACACTGCTACTGTACCACCCAAAATGCGGGGCGGCAACCTACCTACTGTACCAGCCGAGCTAGGGGGGGGGGTCGTACCACTTGGGGGGGGGGTCATCTGGAAACCGAAATTTTTTTTGTCTAAATACTGAAGAAAATGTGGCCTAAAACACTAATTTCGCGCGCAGCGCGCGATTTTTCGCCTATTTGCAGACAAATATGCTAATTTTATGCAATTTTAAGCCAAAAATGAATGTTTTGGGTGAAAAGTTAGGTGGGGCGGCAACAGTGGTGTAGCTACCCAGGCGGGGCGGCAACCTACTGTACCACCCAAAATGCGGGGCGGCAACCTACCTACTGTACCAGCCGAGCTAGGGGGGGGGGTCGTACCACTTGGGGGGGGGTCATCTGGAAACCGAAATTTTTTATGTCTAAATACTGAAGAAAATGTGGTCTAAAACACTAATTTCGCGCGCAGCGCGCGATTTTTCGCCTATTTGCAGACAAATATGCTAATTTATGCAATTTTAAGCCAAAAATGAATGTTTTGGGTGAAAAGTTAGGTGGGGCGGCAACCTACCTACTGTACCAGTGGAGGGGCGGCAACCTACCTACTGTACCAGGCGAGGGGCGGCAACCTACCTACTGTACCTTGGGGGGGACCCCCCCTCCACCCCCCCCCCCAGCCACACCATTGGGCGGCAACCTACCTACTGTACCAGGCAGTGGTGTAGCTACCCAGGCGGGGCGGCAACCTACTGTACCACCCAAAATGCGGGGCGGCAACCTACCTACTGTACCAGCCGAGCTAGGGGGGGGGTCGTACCACTTGGGGGGGGGGTCATCTGGAAACCGAAATTTTTTATGTCTAAATACTGAAGAAAATGTGGCCTAAAACACTAATTTCGCGCGCAGCGCGCGATTTTTCGCCTATTTGCATACAAATATGCTAATTTTATGCAATTTTAAGCCAAAAATGTATGTTTTGGGTGAAAAGTTAGGTGGGGCGGCAACCTACCTACTGTACCAGGGGAGGGGCGGCAACCTACCTACTGTACCAGGCGAGGGGCGGCAACCTACCTACTGTACCTTGGGGGGGACCCCCCCCCACCCCCCCCCCCAGCCACACCATTGGTACCAGGGGAGGGGCGGCAACCTACCGTAAAAACCTAAATACAGCCCCCCCGCCCACGGAATAGAGCTCCCCCCACGTAATACAGCCCCCCCCCCAAAAAGGGGTCAGTTAATTAATAGAGCCCCCCCCGGAATAGAGCCCCCCCCCCAAAGTAACATCCCCTATACTGTAGTGTATTACGGCGGGATAGGGGTGTACAGGTACATTTATGTACGTTTGTTGTTTGTTCAGAGCACATAATACGCCTCCTATTGACGAATAGACACGAATAAATGCGGTTGCAAGCGAAAAAACATCCTTTCAAACTTTGAAAGGTTCAAACCCGTTTTTTAGGGGTTTTTGGGGGTATTTCTGGGAACAATTTTTCAGGTTCGGGTCAGTGAATTAATAGAGGCCCCCCCGGAATAGAGCCCCCCCGTAATAGAGCCCCCCCAAAATGGGGTCAGTGAGTTAATAGAGCCCCCCCTTCTATTTAGGTTTTTACGGTACCTACTGTACCAGGCGAGGGGCGGCAACCTACCTACTGTACCTAGGGGGGACCCCCCACCCCCCAGCTACACCATTGCTAAGTAACATACCCTACCGTAAAAACCTAAATAGAAGGGGGGCTCTATTAATTCACTGACCCCATTTTGGGGGGCTCTATTACGGGGGGGCTCTATTCCGGGGGGCCTCTATTAATTCACAGACCCCATTTTGGGGGCTCTATTCCGGGGGGCTCTATTCCTAAGCCTAAGCCCAAGCCTGAAAAGAAAACCTCAATTGCTCCTCTCTTGGGAACTGGGTCCCGTCCCGCCCGGGCCCGACCCCGAGTATCGAAGAAGGAGTGCCAAAAATCATCCTCTCAAACCCCTTTTTAGGGGTTTTTGGGGGGTATTTCCGGGAACAATTTTTCAGGTTCGGGTCAATGAATTAATAGAGGCCCCCGGAATAGAGCCTCCCAAAATGGGGTCAGTGAATCAGTGTAGTACTTGGTCAGGGTGTTGACGATAGATAGATTGGGACCCGAAATGTGTTGACGATAGATAGATGACCAAAGTCCGAAATCTGGGGGGGGGGGGGTCGACCCAAACTTGTTGACGATAGATAGATGGTGGGGGGGGGTCGCCAAAAATCAAGGTATAGTATAGTGCATTAAGTAGGTAATAATGTGTAAATATTAATGAAAATGTGTATAGATGTACTAAATCCGCGCGTAGCGCGCGATTTTTTGCCTATTTGGGACAAAAAATACCGATTTTGAGCCATTTTGAGGCAAAAATGCCCATTTTGGGGTCGAAATGTGTTGACGATAGATAGATTGTTCCCAGAATTTGTTGACGATAGATAGATTTGCCCATAAGTGTTGACGATAGATAGATGAAATCAAAAAGTGTTGACGATAGATAGATGAATTTGGGGGGGGGGGGGGCCCCCCCCCCCCCCCCCCCCCCCCCCCCAAGTACTACCCTGCAGTGAATTAATAGAGCCCCCCTTCTATTTAGGTTTTTACGGTTTTGGAAGGTTTGAAATTCCATGTTCGAGCCGGGACAACCTGAAGTTCGGTGTGGGTGGTCGGTCCGTTGCAGTTCTCCACACGCACATACCGACAGGAACTTGGGACACTGTTCAGCGTTCAGTTCGGTTTTCGTCAGTTTTGGTTCAATTTCAGTGTGAACAGAGAGCGAACAACCCTTTTGAGACTTGAAACGAACTATAATGACAGGCAATGAATCAGTTCACCGCTTCTCCCATTGTTTTTTATTCAGGTGATACATCATAAATCAGTAATGATTTTTTTGAAATTTGAAGATTTTGGGTCATAACCAGACGGAAGTTGAAGATTGAAGTAGTATTGATTGTGCATATGAGAATCGAGCATCAGTGATCATTTTTGTTGGTGTCCAATCACAGTTTCGGTATATTTTTGATAAATTTTGCAGCTTCTTAGACTATTGAAAAATTGAATTGTTTTGTTGTGTATTCCCATATTTCTTGAGTATTCATTTTGTGTCCGATCGGTCGTTTACTCTTCTTTCGGCGCCTTTCCTTTATGTCTGTCTCCTTGGTCGCTGTGCTCTTCCTCCTTCTCACCGCGTTCGCTATCTGAAAGCCAAATTCACGCTTTTGTTCGTGAGGCGAAATGATGTTTCAAGCGCCATGTATAAACAGACCCGGTTCGATCGTCTCGCCACCTCGGCTGCCCGTCCTTGTTTTCGTCGTCAGCACGGCATGCGGTTGGTAGTTGCTCAACAGCGCTCGATTCGGGCCCTGCAATTCTGTGATTGTGGCGAATTGATCGATTGAATCACAAAATCGATTTGCGACCAACTTTGACGGCGTCGAAGAGCAGCTGGTTGAAGAAGCCGAAAATTCGCGCGAATTTTGGCCGATTGTTTGGATTGATGTAGACGCACCATTTGATGTACTGCTGCACGAACGTTGGCCATTTGCCGGACACGTGCAGTGGGATGGACTGTGAATATGCGGGATTGGTTGATTTACTTTACATACTGATCAATTGAATGATTATTGATTATTTGATTGATTGAAATATTTGCAGTAGCACCTTCTCTTCGAGCCGCTTCGCCAGATCCTCGGCACTTTTGACGGCTTCGAACGGCGGCTTTCCGTGTGCGAACACTTCGGCCATCAGCACACCATACGACCACACGTCCGCTTTGATCGAGAATCGGCCATCCGAATGCGACTCGGGCGCCATGTGACGCCATTGCAACTGTAATAAAAGCTTGTATACTCGCGAAGCAACTTTTCAACCACACTGTGACCATCTATTCAACCTTTTGTTCGGCATAGAGTCGTTTGAAGAGTTGTTTGTTGGAGTTGAGTGCGGCGGCGTAGATGTAGTAATCACACACCTTGATCGTCATCGAACCATACATGTCACCGCGCACCTGTGAAACATTAGGTGATCTAGGTGATGTTACAATGAAACTAATTGAATGATCATAACGATTCTGAACCTGGATATTTGAGCCGCTCAATTGTCCGTGGAACAGATTGTTTTCTTCCAAATACCGCATGCCGGCAGCCACCTGCGAAGCGTTCTCCAGCGATAAAAAAACAGGTTCTCATGCTGATGTTTCATTGTAAAAAATGTGACCTTTATAACCTGATAGCACACCTCCAATTGACCTCTGACGGGCAGCAGCATTCCCTGAGACTTTCTGGCCGACAGCAGACTGCTGAGCGACAGATCGCCGGCCCATTCGAACAGGATATTCAGTCGATTCTTTTGTGCCGCTGAAAAATTTGGTCCGAATGAAAAGATCACAGGGTGGACAGCAAAATATGTCCCCCCCCCCGAACCAACCCAGTCTGTATTGGAAGATTTTGGTGAGGTAGTTGTGGCCACGGGTGTTGGCGAAGCGGAGGCGTTCGAGGCCTTTCAACGCTTCGTGCACACCTGAAAAGTGCCTTTTATTGCAATAATGTAGTCTGGAGTTACAGCGTGACCCAAAAGTGCCGCAACAAACCGTTTAGCACCTCCGGATCGGTGATTCGTTTCAGACACATCACGTTCGGTTCGTTGAAGTCGCCGTCGACAAGCACACCCAGCTGTTCGTCACATTTGGTCACGTACGGATCGGGCCTGGTGCCATCTGCAATAAATACCTAAAGGGTGGCCCAAAAAAGATTTTCGGAGTATGAAAAATGCCCGAATTGACCAACCAGGTCCGACCGACACGGCGGTCTTGTTCTTGGTCTTTGTTCTGCCCCGACTGCGACTGCTGCCCTTCGACACGCTCAAATCATTCGCTCCGCCAGCGGTGCCATCACGACGCAACTGCGGAGGAAAAAAATAGTTCATTTGTGGGGGGTCGAAAATTAAGAGAAATTTTGCACCTGAACGCGCACGGCCGTGCCGAAACTACGCTGGCCTCTGAGTTCGTCCGACATTTCATACTTTGCCGCATCGATTTTCTTTTCGATTTGAATCATATTTGGTGCTTTGATGGTCGCAAGGGTGCTGATCTGGAATTAAGTTGAAATCGTTTTGAGCATTGAAAATTACACGAAATTGGTTCTCATGGCCATTTGTGGTCCTATTCACTTGATAAATGTCATCACATTCACCTGTCCTTCAGGTACTCGCGATCCATAGATCAACGGTGGTTCGGGCGATTTGAACACCGGCCAGTGCACGGCGGGCGCATTCTCCAGAAACTGGGGCACACGCAAACGACCACCTGAATAAATTCACGGATCCAATCGGTAACGTGTTCGAAGTGTTAGGCAAAAATAGGCTCACAATTTATATTTGAATTTCAACCTATTCACGAACCGATTCGTTTTCCCTGCAGATCAATGTCGACGGGCAGATCGATTAGATTGAACGTCGCCTCCATCAGTCGCGTCAGTGAATGATGGGATTCGAAGATGTAGTATCGACCTTGAACGTTCAGGGCACAGTTTATCATCAGAGTTATCGCGAATTCAAATACATCCAACAAACCATCTTCGCGACGACAGATGCGTAGATAGGCGACCACCGGGATCGGGGCACGAGAACCGCTAGGAAGACGGTCCTGCGGCGGATGCGCTTTCGGATCGTTCTGAAGCGACGTGTGCGTGATTTTGTGATGTTTCATTCGATATTTGAGATAATAAACTACAGAAACAAACAACTAACGATGATGTCGAACCAGTTTTTGTATCTGGTCCGTTCGCCGCCGCTGTACGTGCGCACAAGCATCAACAGTTCGGGCCATCGCGTGTCACTGCTGTATTCGGGTGGCTCGCACACAATGCACCTGCGCACACAATTCATTGATTGAGTCTTTGATTGATTGATCAAGATTGATCACCAACCAATTCTTGTGTCCAACACCATCGCGGTCGAGAAGCACCGAAGCCTCGATCGGACCGATTTTGCCGACGAACCAACGAGCGCTGTTCACGATATTCGGTTTGTCGAAGTCGGGTTTCGGTAGTAGATAGAATGGCGAGATCAGACCTGTTGGCGGGCTGATGTTTCAATCAGCATGAGGTGTGATTGCTTGTTATCATGCCCATTGGTGTAGGCAGGTAGAACAACTTTTTTTAGCAACCCAAAATACCAACATAGACAGATTGTACCTTTCTCCTTTCCACTTTTCACCAGACATATTTCGTGATCGCGACTGTGGTCGGGCGGCAGCCATTTCTCGACGGTCACAACGTCGCCCTTTTGTGCCGACGGCAAGTACTCGGGCGCGTCCGTCGGCCCGCTCATCGACCACACGACCACGAACTTTTTCGCTTTTCGCTCGTCGTCTGTACAAATATTGATCAGATTGATTGTTTTTGTGATCAAAGTTGAATTCAATCTGAGAACTATACAGTGCTGCCGGTCCTGTACTCCCAGCACAATGGTCGATGAACTAAGCGCCGTATGTCACACTGGCTGTTATCATACCTATCGCAACGTTTGTTCCGTTATACTTTTGGCGACGCGGCACGAAGCCCCCGGATCAAAAAACTCAAAAGCCACCGGTAGACAAAGTCGGCCACCGTTTCCTGTACAGGTTTCTGTCAGGTTTCGGCCTTTTAATTTTCTATATGCTTGTACACGCACTGTGAAACATCAGCGAATTAGAAGGACGTGCGTGCAACAATCTCTTAATTGACTGACGTGTGCCCAAGTTTCCAACCCCCCCCCCCAGAGACCAGCGAGAAGTCTTATTTTGTAAACGATTGATGGAAGAAAAGTTTTGAAACTTCAAGCCCGAATGATCACCAACGTTTATCTTCCTCCCTTTGTTTATGCAGCCATGGCATTTGATGTATCTGCAGTTCATCCTTGATGGGCACTGTTCGGGCGGCGTGCATTCTGGTTGATTGGATGGAATCGGTTATGGTAGGGTACGGTATTGGTCGGGTTACGGTAGGTCGGTTACGGTAGTTGATACTGTAGGTGATTGGAGATGAATGCGGCACACAGCCGCTCAGTTTTCGGAAAATTTGAACCTTTTCGGCGCAGGCAACAGCAAAATTTGGCGATTTCGGAGTCAGGAAGTCAAATTTGATTCAGCCGATCGACGGGAAGTTTTGAAATATGAGTTGCAAATTTGGTTGAATCAGATGAAAGAATGAAGTGATATTGAAATCACGGCCGTGAAATGAGTTGGCGTGACGTGGATCCGCGTTTTGTGAAAAAAAGAAGAAAGAAATGTTGAGGCTGGGTTACTGTACTAGAAACAACACGTTTCATTCTCTGCTGTTTTTCAGTGACGTCAGCTAAGAATGAGTTGGCAATCTGACCACGTGGTTCCACGAGTTGTGCTGGTTACTGTAGCTAATCGTCGTTTCTTTTTCTTTCCGCTCTGTTCGTTTTTGTTTCTCTTTGCGCTAACAATGTTACATGTTTTATGAATATACTGTACGTACATACTACTTACAGGTTTGAGATGGTTTGCTTTTTCTTGCAAGCAGATTGGCTGAACACAGGCAAATGCTGTTGACTTTATTCAATTGCCTCTATATGAAACAAGACGCGCATTTTATTATATGTATCTGTTTCGGAGTGTGTATGTTATTATCCATCACAGGGCACTAAGAAGCACAAGATTGAAGCAATATACTGCATGTCAATTGCACAAAAGTTACGCAAAAAAAGAAATGAATGAGCTGTTCGTATTTGGAATGTATTCGAATTGGAAATGTTTGTTCTTCGTTATTCGAGCCTAAGGTCAGATTTCTGGCAAAATAATATCACAATTTACTCTTCCATTTATTTGCCATACGAACCACCAAATCCGCGCCCGCCACCGCCGAAACCAGTGCTTGAGAACGCATCCCCAGCGTTCGAACCGGCACGAGGTGCGGGGCAATGACTGCAACCACCAGGTGTACCCACCGGGCCACGAGGACCGGGTGGACCTGAAAATCAGCCACAACGATGATACGGTATACACATAGTTTTGGGTCACACGATGGTGAAATAAATTCGGCACATATCGTGATACTGATAATTCTGATTCTGACCGGGTGGTCCGGGCATGCCATCGGGACCGCGCAGACCCTCTTCACCAGGGCCACCACCTTGACCGGGGTTGCCTTTCGCTCCGTCCCTGCCTGGTGGGCCTGGCGGGCCTTGAGGCCCGGGTGGGCCGGGAGGACCGGGCGGGCCTGAAGAGTGGAGTGATGTTTCAGACAATTTTTATTTTGTATCCTTTGCGCAGCCAAACTAGGCTGTGTATACAAACCTGGTGGGGCTCCGTTGACAACTTTGCCCTGTGGTCCTGTCTCGCCCTTTTCACCAGGTGGTCCTTTTGGTCCGGGGTTACCAACGTTGCCTCGATCACCCATACGACCGGGCCGACCGTCTTCTCCAGGGTCACCAATTGCGCCCTGTGGTCCTGGCAGGCCTTTGGGTCCGGGTGGGCCGGGCGGACCGGGTGGACCTAAAAGTGGACAGACGTTAGGCATAATTTAGGCAAAATTTCGAGCATGAAAACGCTCAATGTGCATACCTGGCGGGCATTTCTGGCATGGCGGTTTCGGCGGTGGAGCGGGCAGCAGGACGCCATCGCGGCCGGGCGGGCCGGGGTTGCCGGGACGTCCGGGTGCGCCGGGTCGACCGTCACGACCTTGCGGGCCGGGCGGACCCGGCGGGCCGGTTTGACATTGGCAACCTGACGGAAAAGAATGGCTCACCGTTGCCTGATTTATCAAGGAAGACATGTGTAAAAAATAGACTTGTATACTGAGAGAGTGAAACATCAGCAACTCACAGCTTCCGCCCTGTGCGGGTATGGGTGCTTTCGGCTGTCCGATCTCGGGGTTTATGCCCTGTCCGGCCTGATTGACCTGACCCTGACCAATGGCACCACCAAACTGATTGGTCCCACCGGCACCGTACGCCCCTGCGCCTGGGCCAAAACCGATGCCGTTGCCTTGGAATGGAATGCCGCCGAACGCACCTGTGTCGTGTGTTTTATAGTGTGTTTGAAAAAATGTGATGTTTCACCATCTACATATATAGCCCACCACCGAATCGTCTGTCCTCCGGTTCGCTCCTGACGACACGTTCGATGCCATCGGAGTGACCGACCGATTGTTGAATGGCGACCATCTCACGCCACATGTCACGTGATCGCATCTGCAAAAGTGATTTTATTTGGGAACTTTTTTTTGATAAATTTAGGCACTCTATTGATAGGACAGCTTGTTGGTCAACTTGTTAGCACAATGTCTACACTCCTTCAAAATTCTGCACAGTTGGAGCACATCCCGAACATGAAACATCAGCGCGAACCTTGCAGAACGTCGATTCAGCATTCATGAACGATCGCATGGACTGAATGTGATTGTAGACCAACGGCAGAATGATCACGCAGGCCATGCATGTGATCACGCTAAATGCCACCGAACATAGTGCTGCCGTACGAAGCGAATTCTGCGGCTTGTCCGTCTTGTCCATTTTTTGTCCGGTCTTTCTGGAAGCGTAAAAATATGCCTTTATGACGTGGCAGGCTTTATATTTCACCATGTCAGATCAGACTATTTCTTATGCAAATAAGACAGGCGCTGGCATGCTTGTCATAAAGTCACATATAGGCCGTAACTCAGCCAGATTTCTTGCGTCGAGAATAGATGAATTAGAGCAATGATGCTGAAACAAATAAAGGCTAGCGCGGGCCCGGAAATACGGAATTGATTTTGAGCCATACAGATTCTGATGATCAACCCGCTGTTTTTGGGATAAAATGAGCACGACAACCAAAGGTGCACCACTTTTGTATCAAACTGGTAACCGACTATTTTATCGTTTTTATGGCATTTTAATCGAGAGAGGTAGTTTTTAGTCGCAACTTTAACGTTTTATGACGTTCTGTTGATTAAATCAAGCTGAGCAGTGCTGTCGCAGCGTTTTTTAGCTTTGATTGCGACCTATTTTTGTCGCAAACTGCACAAAGTGTATAGTGAGATATTGAACAATTTTCCTTGATTTATTTTTTTTAATTCCATTTATTACGTCACTCTTCTGCGCCAACCTTGAGTATCGTTTTGTCATTTTGCTGTACGTCATTAATTTAGGCCGCGCGCTCTTGTTGAATGAAGTGCGAGTGAAAAAAAAGCACATTGACAAAAAAACCTCGCATATACATACAGTACATAAATACCACACAAAACGGGACCACGGTTGAAATATACATACAGCGTGTGTATTTATTTTATTTGCCAAGCACGATCTGACTGAAACATCCGCCTGCCAAGTTCATGTTGTTTGTAAAACACTGAATGTGCTACTAAATGCAACGGCTGATGTTTCACTTGATTCAGTGCAACACATCTGAATATGTTTATGTGACCGACTGCGACCGCATCAAAGTTCCAGTCACCCTCGC
Organism: Rhynchonema sp. JSB1_4; assembly: GCA_030248065.1. NCBI lineage: Eukaryota > Metazoa > Nematoda > Chromadorea > Monhysterida > Xyalidae > Rhynchonema > Rhynchonema sp. JSB1_4. Next base: position 97,900 of record JASAMV010006679.1, read on the forward strand.
AATATTGATTTGATCCCAATCTCGATTTACAATAATCATGATCGCTGTGTTCTAATTTCGTTTCAGATCGGATCCCAACTATCGATTACCGACAAACGACTGCATCGCAAAAAAACAACGCGTGTGTCTGTTTTTCGTGCGTTGCGCGCGCAAGAACACCCACTTTGTCCGGCGCTGATGTGATTCTGTTGGTTTGGTAGGCTACAGGTGATACAAATGTAGGTTTTGGATAACAATTTGGCCTTGAGTAACCAGAGATCTTGGAGTTCGGTGGTATGAAACGGGAAACAGGCCCATACGGTACTCGATAAGTTGAAACTGAAACATCAAAGACTTGATAACCGATCGTTATGTACGTGCGTGACATTTGAAGAGATTGTGATGCCAGAACGATTAAAGAATGACATTAATTTTATTTAGACTTCGACAGGATAATACGTTCCGACACTAAATTTGTATTGCTGTGCGGGAGTTGTGTGTCATGCGAGCAATGCCATGTTTTAGTCATGTTCGGTGAACAATTGAAAAAAGCAAAGGTGAGGCTCATCAGAAATGGTCACCATCATCATCACCCATGCGACCTGTGAAGCCTACATGTGAATGTGAAACATCAACAAACGCAACGCGCATATGCAAAGGTAAACTTTCGAGCCCTAGATGCACATTCCCAAAACCATCACGTAATCACACGGTTGCAGCAAGCCATCCATGGTCGAGCTCATAGTCCATCCCTTGCGTTTCACTGCAATGTTAAAGCGATCGTCGAAAAATGTCCGAGGGTTATCAAGAATGTATCTTAAGAAGTCAGCCTATCACTTCCCTATGCCAATTCCCTGTGAAACATCAATCAGTCCAGTGCACATACCGATAGGTCGTATGCGCACGCGTGCAGGCTCAGTGTTAGCCAACCAACGTGCCGCAAGGAACTGACGGTCGTGCCGCTTGCCCGCGTGTGCACCCAACATCACAGCGAAACGCGGCTGATGGGCGTGCGATAGCTGGAAATTGAGTTTGTTGGTAAGCTGCTTGTGAAACATCACTACTTTTACACGCGTGAAATCTAGACTGAGTGTAACATAACGCCAGAAAAACGGAAAAAAGCCCGGTAGAAAAATGCTGATCAATTTGAAATGCCCACATCGTTTGTCTTGAAACAACTTTTATGTACCTTGACCGCGTTTACGCCACGCTGGTTGAAATTCAGTGCTCACCAGCATACTGCAGAAACTAGAAATATCCTCAATTCCAAGCAGGAGCCCGGTGACCAAAGCAGATCCAATCCGTTCACTAAGTTTGATACAGAGACAATTAACTCTGAGTACGTTATGCTGTATGGCTTATCAGTTTATCAGTGTCCCCGACTGAAACTCACATGTCCGAAATTGGCCTGCACGAAGCGTACTGGTCGAACACGTTTGCCGCGTGAACCCATCATGATAGTAGGTAGCCCAGTATGTGGCTGTGAAACATCACCTGATGCCACCGCAGTGTGTGGTGGGTACAATGCGGCCAGAATGGCGCTGTCGATTGAGTGCATTTGTCTCTGCCAATGTGTTGTTTCATTTGAAACATCAGTCAGACAGGTTTTATTCATCAGGGGGGTGGGGCATATTGTGGCTTATACATACTTGACTCGACGTGATCGAACCGTTCAGAAGATTCTTATTGTCACAAGGTTGGTCTCAAATTTCGCTTGATTCTTGCTGTGCATTTGCACCGCACCTGATATTCCCTACGGTGCGAGGTAATCCCAAAACCAGCCATTTTCACCACACACAAGCATCCAGGGTGAAACATCATACCAGCATGTTCTTGTACTTGCCGCGCAATGTCGTGCTCGTTCCCAAATACGCGTCCACCCCAATCAGCGGAAAGAGCCAAATGACCAAGCTCAAGCGACCGGACGTGAACATGATGCTTCACAAATTTTGATTAGCTTTGCAATTCGAAGCTGAAGTCGCTATTATACGTTCCAATTGTCAGCAAAAAACTTGAAGCACCGAAGCAAGAAAAAAGGAGTTCGCACGCTGTAGCACAAAATGCCCAAGGATGCTCTTTCTGATATTGAAGTTTGCTTTATTGTGCCATTGATGGTACTGGATGTGTTGTTTTCATGTGTCGGTCGACTATCGGATATGCTTGCAACCTGCATAATGCTGGACCATCACTGACAATTCAGCATTATTATCTAACGTTGTTATAACAGGTGCAAATTTCAGTTGATTTCCATTTTCTGCCCTGCTCCATTTCTGATGATGGTGTGTTCTGTGCCTCCAGCTGCCAGCAGTTTCAATAGGACTGAATTTATTATTCACTTTGTTTAGGTTTGAGGTTAAAAGAAGGGGTTGGCACTAATACAATGCACACATAGTGCCTGGTTCATCCGTCCTTTTATTAGGAGCTTGATTGATGTACAATACACCCAACTACACACCACAGCAGCACAAACAATATCACCAAGGGATAACGGCCATAGACACTCCAATGTCATAAAATGATCTAAAATATGGAGACTGCAGCTAAAAATTATAACAAATCAAATTATCAGCCCCATTATTATATTTTCATTACTGGCCGAGATGCATATGCGGTAATCAAGTTACAAATTCTTTGACTGAAACGCCCTGTGCGAGGCCCGTTTACCGCGTGATCCCATAAACGCAGTCGCACGTGCGTAACGTTCATAATTATCACCGGCTCGTTTGCCACGTGAGCCCATAAACGACATCCACTTTGAATCGGTGCCTTCTGAATCATCGAACAGGTTACGGTCAGCGTGAAGCACATCGACATGAAACTTGGGATGTTTATCGTGACCGGTCCGGGATTTGAATGGCTCAGTCACATCCTGAAATTCATGCACACTTCCTGTCAAAGTTCGATCCGTTTCTAATGATATTGTCGCTCTAAAGTGCCAGCTGCAAGTTCTGGACTGCTTGAGGCCTGAGCCTGAAATGTGTGAGTTCACGCATTTGAGGCAGCAGAGACACTCACAAAACATGGCAGGCTCAGGCGCAGCGGATGTAGTGTACAGAGAAGCGGCTTGTGCGGCGCCTGAGCAGGCGCCTTCAGGCTCGGCCGATGCACCGCTCTGTGTGCCTCCGACCGCTTCAACACTGTGCATCCATTGCGTCTGCGAGCAGCCTGCGACGTACATGCGCTTTGCAGGCTCAAGCCTCAATCAGCGAAAAAGTGCAGGTGGTAGACGCAATTGCCAAACTTACGTTAAGATGATTGTGCCGCAAGCTGAGTCCCAGCAGAAGGTCATACGGTAGCATTGGGCTGACGCCAGACGATACACCACCGACTGTCAGCATTGTCGTGACGATACCGATTGTAACCGCTATTTTCATGGCCGCTTTTTGTGTTGAATTCCAAGAATATGAATCGGCTACGGCGTATATCGGCGCTGGAAATTGTGCAAGAAATAGATGTGCAAAGAAAGTGTGCAAGAAAAACCGCCGTGCGCGTGGCACAAAACTAAAATAAACGGCACTTAAAGTATATGTATCATATGAAACCGCTTTGGGGCGAATTAAACGATAAAGAAGGACCGCGGGCGTAAATTATTTCGCCTCTAATGGACTCTTATGATTGTTTGATGTGGGCTGTTGAGGTGCAGAAAAGAATATGTAGCTATCTAATGGACCTCAAAACAAGGATTCCGCAGGCCAATCGGTGCCACCACAATGGCAACACGCCTGCACGCATTGTATACCGACGACATGACTTACCTGAATGCAACAGAATTCCCATATTAAGAGAAAAGACGTGGGATGACTTTGCACTGAAAAGCGAGACTTGAAAAAGTGAAACACTTCCGTACAACGGGATAAAATGGGCAAATGGATACTTATCGGATGCTATTATTTTACAGGATCAAAAAGTGTAACGTGTTTATAAAAGGTGATTACATTTTATGTTGCAAAAAACACAGAAAAACAGCGATGGGAATACCTACTGTCCTACCAGTGCATGCCAGAAGATTGTGGCATGTATACCATGCGATACAAAAGAGGCGGCAGTTATACACCTATCATGTATCAATACCCAGTGTAACTAGTACAGCTAATGTGGTACCATTTCCATGAACACCACCACATCAAGGCGAAATTTCTTGAAAAAATATTGTAATTGAGTGTTTTTTCATTGCTGACGGTACATAAACAGATGCATAACGTATAATTTTGATGAATCATTTTTAAAAATGTACATAAGGGATAAAGATTAGCTCTGCATGTAATCTGTGTTTATTACCTGGACCGGATGGCCCGCTAAATTACAGGAAGGGATATCAGCCGTACCTGCTTCCAAGTCGCGAAAATAGGCCTTCAATTCATGCAATAGAGTAAGCCAATTAGAGGGCAACGACCAAAACGTTGCGCGGAAGTTGTTCTGTCTCTGCGTGCAGCCAGTGAAGAAAACGCTTTGCAAATACGGCCGACCTAACATGAAAGGCGCATAAGCAATACCCGGTGGTTATGTGCTTAGCCAAGGTCCATCCAGAGTAACGTTATTGGAAGTGAAAACAGAGAGACGGATTTTAAAGATAGAAGATTTCTTCGAAGAATGGACATTGAAACGGATCTTGTTTGCACGTATTTCCAAAGCCCAGTGTAACATATACAGTACCTTGCCTGAGAATTCCATTGAACCCCCTTGCCGAATAAACATGCGCAGGTTAGGTTTGGAACAATAAGTTGTCCGACAGACATGCAAAGTAAATGTGTATTTTAATTTCCCGTAAATGCTTCTCAGATTTTGGACGTGTACGTGCTAGTTGGAGGAAAAAACGGCGGATCACATCAACGTCACTTTATGCACATTGGCCGCAGCCTTTCATAAAGACATGTTATATCCACGATGTCAGCTCAATACGCATTAACAGATCGCATCAACCCAGTCGGCCAAAGCCGAGCGGTGTCGGCGTTCTCATTGGTTTATCCCAATCTTCGATTTCTTCGTCTCCATAGTCATCCGTCAGCATCATTTCATTGTGGTCTGGACGGGCTTGCAGATGTTTCAGGTGGTGGAACAGAGGCTGAACGTTGGGCAACAGACCGTTGATCGGCGTCGGATATCGACCGGACAAAACTGCGCGCTGCAAAGTAAATGATGTATGGGCATAAATTGTATCAGAACAAAATGTGCACGGGTGGGACATATCGATGATCTACCCAGCCTTGTCTTGATCACGTGACCGCTTGTGTTGAGGAATATGAATTCTTGCATTCTTCTTGGATCATATTTTTCTGTAATTTACTGTTGCCCCCCCCCAATTTCGACTGACATGAAAATAATTTCATAACATAAAAGCTGTTCCCAAACAAAAGACCTTGACGGTGGTCGAATTGAATTTACTTAGTTTGATGAAAATCTCGAAACATCTTCATCAGTTGGTCCGTCACCTTTAACTGTTCTTCAGCCAGTTTCAAGCGTATAACTTGGAGCACGTCGAACATATCCTGTGCTGATGGCGCTGACTTTGACAAACAAATGGAAATGACTGATTGAAAGACGATGATTGTGCAAATGCATTTGATGGACAACATTGTCGATAAAGTAGAGCTGGTTCTCTGAAAGTCAAACCACCGTACGTTGTTCAATAGTGTACCCTGTTCAGCAGTCTTCCAGAGTACAATCAAACTTCGTTACAGGCATAACTTCACATAAAATGCATGACCCTTTCGGTTGTCCCGAACAGTAAAATGTATGCATTTGCAAGTCGTTAAACCGGGCCCGCCGCTATTGTTTTTTGGGTTTTGGACCAGTTTTTTTAAATTTTAATCGTTAGTTGGCACTGGGATGAAGAACATTAACCTTCAAGAACTTCACCAAACTGACCCTTACCGATATAAATGAAAAAACCGAGGTCGAAAACCATAAAAACAATAGCGGCGGGGACGCTTTATAAGCATAGCCCCTTGAAAGCTGCTCCTAAATGTGTAAGATACATATGCAGGATTAGAGATCGGAAATGGAGAAAAATTGGAGATTAGAAGATGTTGAAAGCTATCAATACACACCAATTCCCCGACCCAAATTATCCCTTGAACCCACTGGCCAAGTTTATTTTCAAACCCATTTTTTCCTTGTAGCGAATTTTGACCTAATGGTGCATCTTCGTGCTTGGATTTGATTCGACCCAGAGGTGCCTCAGAATTTTCTGCCGTCCATCGGCACACTATTCAGGAAGAGACCGATGCAGCCAGACTGAGAAGATAACATTCTTCAAGAACGTTCTCCCGTCGGCACTGAACGGCATTACTGTTTTGGAATAGATCAACGCTTTCTTCCTTCCAGACAGGACACTGTCGAAATTTTTGTTTCTTCAATAATGTTCTAACGTCGGCACACTGTTTTGTAATACTGTTGGTTAAATCTGAGCTCCAAAATATTCTGTCTCCATGGTGCGCCTGAGCCTTCAAGGCACACCACACACTTCCTAAGGCTGAACGTTCCGGATTAACGCGTTGATCCATTCCAAAATTGTTTGCCGACGGCATGCGGCATCACTCAACGAAGCCTGTGTGGTGGAGGGTAATGTTTCTATCTATTCTTTAATAGGTACGGCAGAATTGGCAGTAGAGCCATTTTGAAAATGTGGTGCAAAAGAAAGTTCGGCTTGTAGGTATGTACGATGTTGTGACTTTCCGGCTTGACAAAAGTTCAACGTCAGACCTAAATTAAGGGTGATCACATGGGCCTGGGCCCACGTGCACGTAATGGTGGTACCACGTACCACCGCCTACTCAAGCATTTACTGAGAGAAACTTCTATAAATAAATAAAGTAACTGGGGTAATGCTCGATCAACAAGTCACGGTTTGACATTTTACGCACCTACGATTACCTTCGACATTGACATTTACCAACCTCCAAACTATGTAGGGTCAATTTGTGTATACACATCCAAACAATAACAAACCTACGCGTGTTAATTTTACGCTTCCAAAAACACCATCATTATGACGCAGTTCGTGTTAGGCCCCCAGATTCTATTCAAGCGCACGAAATTTGCAGACTGACTGACTAATTTCACGAAAATCCACACATTGCACTTCAGCGCTGTCCCGGACTTACGTTGGGGCTTCTACTACAAGCGCAGACTTAGGCTTAGGCTTGTGGTTAGGCTTTGGCTAAGGGTTCGCCTGAATTAAATGAAACACACAGCCAAAAAAACGCTGTATCTCTCTTTTGGGCAGGTGGATTTCCGTAGAATAATTTCTGCTTCCATTGGTGCGGTCGTTGTCCGCGATTGCGTCGCGGCACCACAACCGCAGAACTGAGTGCGTTTGTTTGTTTCCAGCGAATGCGCGGTTTGCGGCGGCCGCTCCTGAGTTCTGCGATGCCGTGCTGCAAATGGGTTTTAAAAATCTCAAACTTTTTGAGGGCGATACAAAATGCTGCGGCACCACAAATGACCAACCACACTAGTGGGTTCGGCACAACCGGTCTACAGTCTACGGGTCTGCGGGTCCGTAGCAATCGCATTGTCCAGGTCCAAAAACACAGAATCGCAGCCGCAGAAAACGACGGCATCAATAGCAACAGCTCTTCGGTCCCACGACGAAATTTGTGTGCATTCATTCAGGGCATTAGGTATCATTCATGACCACGAAGGGCCGAACCTAACGAACCAATTTCCTTGAACAGAAAACTTTTCGTTTATCCGGAGGGGATATAATCAACGTTCGCGCTGATAAGGAACTAATAACCAAAATAAAGTGTGTTTTCGATGGATTTTTGATCGACAAAACAAGTTATTTCTGTCCCAAAGTCAGCCGTATGTAGTGCGAGTGAGACTATAATGCACTTGCGGTCCCTTGCAACCGACGATGCCCTGATGCACCGCCTGTCTGCAGCAGAGTGGCGAAATTGATATCGAAGGCAGCAAGATTTCATGCCAACAGTGGTTGATGCTGTTGTGAGTGTTTGGGTGTGATGTGTGGATAAAGCAAGAACGAACCAACTTTGAGCACCTGAACTTGGGCGCTTTCTGAACTGTTGGGTTTCATTGCATAAAACGCGTTGACTTTGTTAGCTTGTTGTGGTGCACCTGTAAGTCAGGGAGCAATCAAGCCATAAATCACTGGAATGAACATAGGGGGCCCGTGCATGAGATACTGCTTGTGAAACATGCACCGCTGTGTGAGGTGGAGGGGTATGTGGTGTTGTTGTTTTTGTCCGAACTTGGCAAAAATCCAATTAATGTTACCGCAACGCGTAATGTGTTTCTAAGAGCAAGTTGCTGGTGGTGAACACAAGAAAGGGCAAAAATCTGCAATTTTAGATACTTGGCCCTGGCCGCGAGCTATACAACTATCAATACCCATTTTTCTAAAGGTGATCTAAAATGCTTTCTTTCATTGTTACTGTAAGCTGCTCTGAAAATTTGGTGAGCATGGGACATGGACTGGGTCTGGTTTTGACATGGCTACACAAGCGGTGGTTGAGTCAATGTCACAGTTATACATGTGTAATAGTTCAAACAGGCCAAAATAGAAGCACCCATATCAGTCCGACTCCAATCAGATGCACGACCGGGATGACCAACTGCAATGTCGAGAAACAAAGAACCCCAATCGTTGCTTTTTTTCGCTGAACCGGACCCCGGTCGGTCCGGTGCTGTTGGATCACTGACAGTATGGGCTTCATTCACAATGTAATCGAGCTTGGCACTGGCAGAATTGAAAAACTAACTGATGCTGACCCTTCATCAAAGAAATGCTGGTTTTTTCCTGTTCCCTTGACCAATCAGGCAAAATTATTTCCTTCGCTCTTATGATGTGCGTCATTCCGCTCAGAACTATCTTCATCGTGTGCTTGCCAAAGGCAGATGAGGGGCCTAACTCGAGGGCAACTGTTTCACTTTGCTTGGTGCCAGTGTTGGAGGTACTCTGGAGGCGTAGGGGGATACCTACTGTACCGGGCTCGGAGAGGGGGATACCTACTGTACCAGAGCCGACTGCCTGGGGGGGTTATGTACCTAGGAGGGGGGTTAGGTTTTGGGGTGAAAATTTTTTATGTGTTTATTATGTGTGGAATCGTGTGAAAACGTAGTATTTGCGTGCGAATTTTTGGTAATATGAGGTAAAAACCACTGATTTTACACCAATTTTGGACATTTTGGTCAAAAATTGGCACTTTTGGGACAAAATCGGGGGATACCTACTGTACCGGGGTGAAAATAGGGGGGATACCTACTGTACCATGCCAGACATCGGGGGGGGGGGCGATACCTACTGTACCAGGCGAGGGGGACCCTGAAAATCTCCGGCCCGGCCCGAGCCGAAAGCCCAAAATCGCGGCCCGGCCCGATTGCGACCTCTGGTCATAAACTACCGCTTGTTACCATCTTCTAATGCAAATGATACCTACTGTACCAGGCGAGGGGGACCCTGAAAATCTCCGGCCCGGCCCGAGCCGAAAGCCCAAAATCGCGGCCCGGCCCGATTGCGACCTCTGGTCATAAACTACCGCTTGTTACCATCTTCTAATGCAAATGATACCTACTGTACCAGGCGAGGGGGACCCTGAAAATCTCCGGCCCGGCCCGAGCCGAAAGCCCAAAATCGCGGCTCGGCCCGATTGCGACCTCTGGTCATAAACTACCGCTTGTTACCATCTTCTAATGCAAATGAGGTCGGCATCAAACTTGCGCGCTCCGTGCTGCAAAAGCGCGGACGCACCCAGTTTGATACCGGCCCCAAATGTTTTGGTTCCAGTAACGGGTTTGTTGCTTTTATTTAGAATGTGAAGCGTAGATTGAGTCGATGCAGCCGTTTCTGTCAACTCTTTTAAGGGAGGTCTATCGCGAGTGTAACATTTCCCAGCCTGCCATCTCAGTACGTTCAAGCATAGTGGCGCCATGCCTGCTGGGCTAAAGCAACGTAGCAACAACGTTAGATCAGCAGACCAGTGCAATGAAGGTCACGTGACGTCGCACTGGCTGTCAGGCTGACGCGGGTGTTTGAATGTGGGTGCCAACACACCAATTACCGTAAAAACCTAAATAGAGCCCCCCCCGGAATAGAGCCCCCCTCGGAATATCGATCGAAAATAACACCGGATTTGGAACGCTCTCGCTGAGAAACGAAAACAATTAATTTTTTGAAAATTAATTTTTGCCAGGTTGTGTGTTCAATGCTATTTGCGTGCTTTTAGAAGTTCAATAAAGTTGTAACGCAATGAATGCTTTTTCCTTCAGCAAAAGCAAACTTTTCAGGGAAAGTTCAGCATCTTGTAGCACATTTTGTACTAGTTTCATTATTGAGAACCGATTGAGAAGAAAACGAAAGTAAAATTTTCATGTCACCATATCCACATTTGGGGGTCACGTACGAATCAATTACTTTCGCTGTTCATTTACTGTGTGGCGTGTGGGTATCTAATACTGTTGTCATGCTCTGCTCTAGTTCTAGTCAGTGTAGTTCCTGGGGGGAGGGGAGTCTCCTCCTAAGGTACACTAACCGCCGCGACCAAGGTACACTAGTACACTAACCGCCGCACCAGGTACACTAACCGCCGCAATTTTTGCCTAAAATAGGCATTTTTAGCCCAAGATGGGCATTTTAGGCCTAAAATGGGTAATTTTCAGGTCAATGTTGTCAAAAGTCGCCAAAATACCCTATTTATGGAGAATTTTTTCCAAAAAAGGGCAAAAATAGGTCAAATTTTTTACCTCAAAGAAGGACTTTTTCCTGAATTTTGGTCTCCCCCCTTCTTCCCCCCACAGGGAGGTACACTAACCGCCGCACCGACAAAGTGGGTAGGTTCACTAACCGCCTCGCCGGACCAGGAACTACACTGATCCTAGTACAGCATGTATTTGTTTTGAATCTTATCACCAGCACACCAGGTACTAACTGTGTACGAAATCAATCAATCAGATCAATATTTTTTGTCGATGTCGACCAAATGCTTCGATGGAATTTATTGGAAGGAATGAAAAGCCGCGCAGCGCATTTTTTGTTTCTAAGCTTTCCAACCTTAAAAGATGCTGTATAAATGCTAAATTAAGCAAATAAGGGCCCAAAATTTTAGGTGCAACCTTGCACCTAACCCTGAATTTTTAGGTGCAATTCTGATTTTTTAGGTGCAAATTGCACCTAAAAAGTGTCTAAAAAAACTATGATTGTTTTGAATCTTATCACCAGCACACCAGGTACTAACTGTGTACGAAATCAATCAATCAGATCAATATTTTTTGTCGATGTCGACCAAATGCTTCGATGGAATTTATTGGAAGGAATGAAAAGCCGCGCAGCGCATTTTTTTTGTTTCTAAGCTTTCCAACCTTAAAAGATGCTGTATAAATGCTAAATTAAGCAAATAAGGGCCCAAAATTTTAGGTGCAACCTTGCACCTAACCCTGAATTTTTAGGTGCAATTCTGATTTTTTAGGTGCAAATTGCACCTAAAAAGTGTCTAAAAAAACTATGCAATACCAATACCAATACCCAATACCAAATCAATACTTCTGAAGTGCCTGGTATTGGGTTTGGTATTGGGTTGGTATTGGTATTGAGTATTGGGTATTGGGCAGGTATTGGAATTGGGTATTGGGTATTGGTCTTAGTATTGGTTTGGTATTGGGTTTTTGGTCAGGATTCCCCCCCTAAGGAGTAGGTACCTTGCAACCACCCCTTGGGGGGGATGGGGGGGAAGGGTAGGTACCTTGCAACCACCCCGGAGGGTACCTTGCAACCATCAATTTATGGTTTTTATAGGCAAAAATGGGTGTTTTTCGACCTCAAAACCCCAAAAATCGCGCGCTCCGCGCGCAAACCTCCATATAATAGGTATTTGAGGCAAATTTTCGGCCAAAATGCAAAAAAGTACCTATTTTTCGGCCAAATTTGCAGTATAATACATGCAAAAACACCCTTTTTTCGGACCTCAGGGGTACCTTGCAACCTCCCGGAGGCTGGGTAGGGGGTATATACTTGCGGGCCGGAAAAAAAACCGTTTTTTTTCGGAAAAAAACCGAGGCCCGGAAAAATACGTTTTTATTTTTCCGGAAATTTTTCCAAGTGGCAACTTTTGGAAAAAAACGGTTTTTTTTCCAAAAATTTCCGAAATATTTTCAAAGGGGACGAAAGGATGTTGTCAAAACCAATGTAAATCGGTGCTAAACAGTTCAAAATGAACACTTTTTAATCTCCAAGTGCATTTTTAGCCTGTTTCAGGCCATTTCCCGACAAAATTTTCTCCAAAATAGGCGTTTTTGGACCATGGGTATCCTTAAGTACTGGAAAAATATTTGGAAAAAAACGGTTTTTTTTCCGGAAAAAAACGGTTTTTTTTCCAAAAATATATTTTGCGGAAAAATACGCAAGTATAGGGGGGTACCTTGCAACCATCTGGATCCATCCCCCCCAAGGGTACCTTGCAACCATTTGCCTGCCACTACACTGTTCGGGGCGGGTAGGGTACAACACAAGTTTTTTTGGGTGCCTATTTTTATATGCTGTAAAGTGCATATATCGCGCGTAGCGCGCGATTTTTTGCACTTTGAAGGGTTTTCGGTCGAAATTTGGGCATTTTTGACCGAAAAATGGGCATTTTGAGGGCAAAAATCGGGGCGGGTAGGGTTATACTTGCGTATTTTTCCGCAAAATATATTTTTGGAAAAAAACCGTTTTTTTCGGAAAAAAACCGTTTTTTTTCAAATATTTTTCCAGTACTTAAGGATACCAGCAGAGGCAGCAATGCAAGGTACCCTTGGGGGGGCCACACCCCCCCCGGAAACAAACCCCGGCCCCCCCCCCCCCCCCCCCCCCCCCCCCCCCCCCCCCCCCCCCCCATGGTCCAAAAACGCCTATTTTGGAGAAAATTTTGTCGGGAAATGGCCTGAAACAGGCTAAAAATGCACGTGGAGATTAAAAAGTGCTCATTTTGAACTGTTTAGCACCGATTTACATTGGTTTTGACAACATCCTTTCGCAACCTTTGAAAATATTTCGGAAATTTTTGGAAAAAAACCGTTTTTTTTCCAAAAGTTACCACTTGGGAAAATTTCCGGAAAAATATAAACGTATTTTTCCGGGCCTCTGAAAAAAACGGTTTTTTTCGGTTTTTTTCGAAAAAAACGGTTTTTTTCGGCCCGCAAGTATAGGTAGGGTATTGGTCGCACAATGACCATATAAGAATTCGTCAAATCAATCCTGATTTTCACGTTCAGTCACTCTTAACCACTGCGCTATTTGTGATTCTCACAAAACATTTTCAGCTGAAAATAATCTAGCAGATCAACCACGTTGCCGCAAGTCTGAAACATTCCCTTCACTACATGCTTTGTGTGCGATCACGCAACGCAACGTCATTGCCCCGTCACTTTCCCTCTTTACGATTCTGGAAAAAATTTGACCAATTCCCAAATACCAGAGCGGGGCGGGTAGGGGGTAGGGTACCGGAGCGGGCGGGTAGGGGGTGCGGGGTAGTGTACCAGGCCGGGGCGGGTAGGGTACCATTGGGGGGGACCCCCTCCCCCCAGCCACAGCACTGCCCCTAAGCAGTGTAGTTCCTGGTCCGGCGCGGCGGTTAGTGTACCTACCCCTTTTTTTGTGCGGCGGTTAGTGTACCTCCCTGGGGGGTAGGGGGGGGAAGACCCAAATCCAGGAAAAAGTCACTTTTTGAGGTCGAAAATTTGACCAATTTTGCCCCTTTTTGGAAAAAAATCTCCATAAAAAGGGTATTTTGGCGACTTTTGAGAACATTGACCTGAAAATCACCCATTTTAGGCCTAAAATGCCCATTTTAGGCCTAAAATGCCAATGTTAGGCAAAAATTGAGGCGGTTAGTGTACCTGGCGCGGCGGTTAGTGTACTAGTGTACCTTGGTCGCGGCGGTTAGTGTACCTTAGGGGGGACCCCCCAGGAACTACACTGCCCCTAAGTAACATCCCCTATACAGTAGTGTACCGTATTGTCGGAAATAGAACCCGGGGCCGGGGGGTCTATTTTCTCACTGGGGTCATTTTGGTGGGCTCAATTTATGGCAATGGTGTAGCAGGGTGGGGGGTGGGGTCCCCCCCAAGGTAGAGTAGGTAGGTAGGTTGACGCTCCATCCTGGTACAGCAGGTAGGTCGCCGCCCGGCGGCTGGTACAGTAAGTTGCTATTTTTGGCTCAAAATGGTATAAAATCGGTATTTTTTAGTTCAAATAGGCGAAAAATCGCGCGCTAGGCGCGAAATTAGCGTTTTAGAGTGCATTTTCATCAAAATTTCGACCTAAAAAATTTTCTCCCCCCGCCCCTAGCTCGGCCGGTACAATAGGTAGGTTGCCGCCCCACATTTTTGGTGGTACAGTAGGTTGCCGCCCCGCCTGGGTAGCTACACCACTGATTTATGGGGGGTCAATTAATGGGGGTTATATTTTTCATTTCGCCCCCCGACGAAAAAAATCATTGTTAATAATGCGCCTAAAAATGGCTTGTTTTGGGTGTTTTCTAACTTTAACAGCGGCAGTTATGCTTAAAAAGCCGTGTTCTACTGTGTACGCAAGCTTAGATAACGTTTAACACAACAATACACCTCTACCATACCACTAATCTGTGGTACGGTGAAGGTTGGGGATGGGGTTCTAATAATGGGGGGTTCTATTTTTGATTTCGAGCCATTTAGGTGGGGTTCAATTAATGGGGGGTCAATTAATGGGGGGTTCTATTTCCGACAATACGGTATTGAGGCTTGATAGTGGTGCATGCACAGGTACATTTATGCACGTTTGTTGTTCGTTCAGAGCACATAATACTCCTCTTATTGACGAACAGACACGAATAAATGCGATTACAAGCCGAAAAACATCGTTTCAACCCCCTTTTTAGGGGTTTTGGGGGCTATTTCTGCGAACAATTTTTCAGGTTCGGGTCAGTGAATTAATAGAGGCCCCCCGGAATAGAGCCCCCAAAATGGGGTCAGTGAATTAATAGAGCCCCCTTCTATTTAGGTTTTTACGGTACCTGACCCAATACCCAATACCAGTGTAGTGGCAGGCCCATGTGTGGGATGGGAGGTAAGTATGATGCGGGGTTGGGACCGGAAGCGTGAGAGGTATGATTTTGGTCACCCAAAAAGGCGAAAAAACACCGTTTTTGTGATGCACTTTTGGCCAAAAAATGAGGTAAAAATAGCACTTTTTCCAAATTTTCGCCGAAAATCGCTTGCGCGCGATTTTTGGGAAAATAAGGTCGAAAAACACCGATTTTTGCCTTAAAAGGGTATAAAATTGCTTGTGAGAGGTATGATTTGGAGTTGTGAGAGGTAAGTACTCAACCCCCCCAACCCCCCTCGGGTTTTGTGGTAGGTAAGTACTGAGAGGGGGTAACCCCCCAAGCCCCCTGCCACTACTATGCCCAATACCAAACCAATACTAAAACCAATACTCAATACCCAATACCAAGCCATACCCAATACCTACCCTATACCCAATACCAACCCAATACCCTATACCCAATACCAACCAGTGTAGTTCCTGGTCCGGCGGGGAAATTAGTGTACTGTTCCTCCCTACTTTTTCGGAGGGGAAATTAGTGTACCTCCCTGGGGGCAGTGTAGTTCCTGGTCCGGAGGGGGAGATAGCGGACCCTCCGTTTTTTTCGGAGGGGGAGATAGTGTACCCCCGAGGGGGGGGAAGGGGGGGGGGGAAGACCCAAATTCGGGAAAAAGTCACTTTTTGAGGTAGAAAATTTGACCTATTTTTGCCCCTTTTTGGAAAAAATTCTTCATAAAAAGGGCATTTTGGCGACTTTTGAGAACATTGACCTAAAAATCACGCATTTTTGGTATAAAAATGCCCATTTTAGGCCTAAAAATGCCTATTTTAGGCAAAAATTGGGGGAGATAGTGTACCCGGAGGGGGAGATAGGGGGATAGTGTACCACCTGAGGGGGAGATAGCGTACCCGAGGGGGGGGGACCCCCCTCCCCCCCAGGAACTACACTGCCTGGGGGGAAGGGGGGGAAGACCCAAAATCGGGAAAAAGTCACTTTTTGAGGTTTGAAAATTTGACCTATTTTTACCCCTTTTTGGAAAAAATTCTTACTAAGAAGGGTATTTTGGCGACTTTTGAGAACATTGACCTAAAAATCAAGCATTTTAGGCCTAAAAATGCCCATTTTAGACCTAAAAATGGCCATTTTAGGCAAAAATTGGGGAAATTAGTGTACCCGGAGGGGAAATTAGTGTACTAGTGTACCTTGATCGGGGAAATTAGTGTACTTTAGGGGGTCCCCCCCCAGGAACTACACTGATACCAACCCGGGATACCCACTGTTTTTACCCCCTTCCCAAACCCCCTCCCACCTCCAACACTGCTGAAAAGATTAGCTAGGTTAAAAGCTAGTAAATTTGGTTTAAAAAACATGCCCTCCCCCAGGTACACCACTGCCCCCCAGAGGTACTCCAGTACGCTGACCGCCTCTCTAGGAACACTAATTTCCGTGATTTTTGCCAATGTGGCCGATCAACCGATTCGTGTCCACTTCAAATTCGTCATATGTAACTCAATTTTCAAGAATTTTCTTTTAAAATGTTGAGGGACCCCATTCAACCGCACCGCGTTTCTGATTCGATGGCTGTATTAAAACAGCCATTGTTGTACCCCCAATGCCAGTCCACTCGCATGAAAGTGCTGCCAATCACAGCTAGCCAAATCACCCGCAGGCAACTTGCGCAACTTTTCAGAAAGCGCTTCGGTTATACAGCAACCAAATGCGTTGATGGACCTTAACCCAGCCGTTGAAACACAAAAGCACAAGTGTATTGCGTTTAATAGCCATCCAGCCATGTAGGCGCCCACACCAGCGTTGGGGCGAGGGCGGCACGTGGCTTGTTGTTGATGTTGACTTTACGCTCAACAGCCCTCTAAAGTTGCACTTTGCGTTGCGTTTATTACTGCGCATAATTTGCGTCTGAGGTTTGATCTGTCAGCAAGTTAGTCAGACTCGGACTTTGTAGTTTGCCCTTGTCATCCAATGTTGATTGACTTTGTCTGCCATTGCAAGTCGAAGTCGACTGTTTGGTCGACTTCGTGTTTCATGTCTTGTTGTCTGTTCTGGTCCCAAGTCGGAACTTTGATACCTGCACGTGCACGCATTATACGTGTGCTCGATTTGCAACTGGATGATTGTCCGTTATTTTGGTGCACTGCATCAGTTTCTTATCAGCAAATGTTCTCAGAGCGCTTCTAGCCACCTACCCGTTCTTTGTGACAGTCTGTGACAGTAACAAAGTTCCAGCCTGGAAAGTTCTGCCGAACGTTTTTCAAGCAAAAAGAGTGATCATCCTTATGCCTAAATACCGCACACTTTGAGGAGAAGAACTGAGTGTGAGATTGAATCTGTTCGCTGTGTAACTCCTGTCCGACCACTTATCTGGCGTACGTGCGAATTTGCACGACTGTTTTCGAAATTCGGTCAAATTCATAAACTGGTGTCAGCAAACTGTTGCTGTTTACCCCATTCTGCCATTTACCCAGTTTCGCAACCAGACAGCGGCACTTTGCAACGTCGTCAAAGTTACGTAACAAACACCACGTAGCCTTTGTGAAAACACGTCACTGTGACATCATTCAGAGCGCCATCCTCGCAAAGCGCCACATTCATATACTATGTATTCCGCCAAAACCGCCACAGAAATTGATTTTCGCGCGCCCCCTTTCTGATGCTGGTGTAGCTGACCACACAGATACTGTATGTACATAACACGTTGCGTGAGCTTCTGCTGCTCGTTGCCCACTACTGTAGTCTGGCCGTGTCAAACACGCACAAAGTAGACATATTGCAGCAACAAACTCTGGCTTTCGCTGTGGCACGTGTGTTTCAGTGCCCGAGCTCCATCATAGACAGCGCGAGCAGCAGGCGGTTCTTGCGATCTGGAGCATGTACAAACATGTTCACATGCACGGACACTGCATTATGGCGCGTGATTGTGTGTGTACATGCGTCGGTCTAGCTACGACGCCCCTCTGTATTTTTTGCTGGGTGCTGTTGCTGTGCACGTATGTATGCATACGTATCAGAGCCATAACCGGTGCAGCCAGACTGTTACTTTCTCTTTGGTTGGTGATCGGATCTATGCAAATGCATCTGGGCTTCTTTTATCTCAGATTATTATCTAATGTACTCTCTGTATGCTGCCGGGAGCTTGCTGACTGGCGCACGACGTTGCTAAGGACGCTTTTGTATTAGTTGGTTGATATGCGCATCATTTCTGCGTGAGCACGATATGAGATGAGAGACAAAGCACCCGTTGCTTGCCCGGTTGTCTTTTTTCATTTTGTTGGGTCGTTAAAGACGGTTATGTATGATCACGCGCAAACATTCGTTGCGTTATTATCGCAGTCGCACGCATCTGGGGGTAACAGCGAGCATCTGAGCGTATGTGGACATAGTTTTTGCATTTCCATTCTATATGACAAGAGCATGACGTAATTTCACATAATGTTATGAAAATTATTACACAACTTTATGATGCTGTTATATTACTAATATAATCATCGACTGTTCTGTTTCAGCCTTTACCGCTCACAGTCTATGGTGTGACTATATTCTTCGTGACTTCTGCCATCAATCAACGCAAGACATTTTTGTCGAGTGAACGAGCCCGCCCGCGGTCGACGAAAATGTACTACCACGATTTCTACAGTTAACAACGGCGCGCAAGTTTAGCGCGTTTGCTAAACACCAATCAACGTTATTATCATCCGCGTGCGTTTGTCTTGGTGTTTGCTGTTCGTTTCGACACGTCGCCTCGTCGTTCGTTTGCTGTTGCCGTGCGACCCTTGCTGATTTGTCCGGACTGGATGCGTCATATCATCTTCACAAAGTCGTAAAAAACACTCAACAAATTGTCATTCAATATTACTGTTATTACTACTTTGTTGCCGTTACACACACACAATCTGCGACCAACTCAATACTACTGGAGTGCTGACATGATTCGTCTGAACTCGCCCGTCGTCCGAGTCCCCAATTTTTTTTAAATCGATCAAACTGAACAAAACTTCGACCAATAAATAATCGCCATAACAAATAATTATCAAAACAAAATGCCTGTGAACGTCGTCGCGCCTGTTCCCAGTCAAGAGCTGAAAACGGCCGCTGATCTCCGGATTGAGCCTGATTCAAAAAGGACAGCAAGCTATAAAATGGGTGGAACAGCTGGTGCTGGTCTGAAGCCGGTCAGTTCGCAGACCACAATCGACTACGCAACTGGCGGAGATGAGAGTGAATATGTGCATGCGACGGAGCTGGAAACGCAGCCGCTTTTCTATGAGGATAATGATAATAAAGTACGTTTGGTTTTTTATCCTTGGCACCAGTGTAGTTCCTGGGGGGAGGGGGCCCCCCTCGGGTACGCTATCTCCCCCTCGGGTGGTACACTATCCCCCTATTTCCTCCTCTCCGGGTACACTATCTCCCCCAATTTTTGCCTAAAATGGCGATTTTTAGGCCTAAAATGTGCATTTTGAGGCCTAAAATGTGTGATTTTCAGGTCAATGTTCCCAAAAGTCGCCCAAATACCCTTTTTATGAAGAATTTTTTCCAAAAAGGGGCAAAAATAGATCAAATTTTCCACCTCAAAAAGTGACTTCCCGAATTTGGGTCTTCCCCTCCTTCCCCCCACGGGGGTACACTATCTCCCCCTCCGAAAAAAACGGGTCCGCTATCTCCCCCTCCGGACTAGGAACTACACTGCTTGGCACTTTCTTCTTTTTACTTCGTTCAGATCTTACTTATCTTTGATTTTGCTTGCAGAGCTCCGTGCTGTTGCGTCTGGACACGCTGCGTCGCAACCGCGAGATGTATGACGTTGTGCTCTACGTCAGCCATCGCGAGATCTACGCACATCGTGCCGTGCTCGCTGCCATGTCGCCCAGGTTGGAGGAATTAAAATTAATAATTTGACAATATAAATGAATAAATAAATGTGGTGTGAGAAGAAAGTTTTCGTTCAATATTGTCAGGCTGTGCGATATGTTAACCAACAGTGGTTGTCCGTCGCCAGTGCATTCCGACCATCAGATCAGTCTCGATCACAAAGTGAATGGTAAGTGAAAGAGATAACCGTGTTACATTTACGTTCGGTGCGACTGTGCAATGTGAATCTGGAAACTGACAAATTTCAACCTTGCCACCACGAGCTGGCCCGGATCATAAAATTTCGTGAATAACTTCCTGCTTGACGTTGGGCATAAATTTATGACTGATATGAATGCAAACGTTGTGTGTATTTTTTTTATCGCGCCATACTTTGCCCTGTAAAACAAAGTGGTGACGATATTCACGTGAAAATTGCACGTTGTGGTTGTACTCTGCTGCCGATTGGTGTAAATCATGTCAATCAATGATATTTGTGTTTTCGACCGCGCGTGCGCACTGATAGTACAACTGACAACTGTCAGTCTCAGACGGAATATTGTGTGTGAAATTTGTTTGGGTAACTTTTATCAGTGATAATTTGCGAGAGCGTCTGTTACTAAGTTGCGTTGCCCAGATGTGTCAAGTTTTGCGTGCTGGGTCGGCCGGCCATTTGTCTGACAACAGGGAAACTCTAGATTTGCACCACAAAATCTTGTTCGATTATGCATCGCGTGGGTGTGGCAAATCAAGTGAGTGGTGCACGATAGTATAAAACAGTTACTGCTCAACTCTCCTGTAAAACGCGCAGATGCGTACTTTATTTTGCGTTGCATGCCGTAACGATCAACTCGCATGCTCTGAATATTTGTCTACACGCTGACTGTTGGTGTGGACTATTATTGCCGAACCGGGGGAAAAGTTGAGATCTCTTGCTCGGAATATTGATTTTGCATCATGGTTACTTTGGGGGAATGACTTGTTTTGCACGTTCATCTGTCGATTTATTCATATGCTGCGGTTCAAGCGCAGTCCATACTTTTGCACATGGTTGGACACAGATGTTCAGTATGAGCGCTGCACGGGCGAATCTGGGAGGTTCATAGATTTGCAGGAACATAACAGAATTTTATTGCGAGCTTGAGCGGGTCTGGACGGCAGTTTTGCAGTCGGGAAAAAATTTCCCGCCAAGCTTTGGACAGGACACACCACAAGCTTTGGGCAGACAACAGCGGTACTTTCGCAAACTTGGTGTGTGTTTAATTTCAAAATCAACCGTACTTTTGTGCGCGATGTGTTGTGTATCTGGTGTTGGTCTAATGTTTCCGCTCACAAAACTTTGCGAGATGTTCGCTGACAGAGAACGAAAATGTTGAACATTACGACACGTTAGGCGAGTCGCCGTGCTTTTCTGATTGTGTGCCCCAGTTTGAGCCAATGTGACTTTGCACTCGCTGGCACACCATGATGTCTGGTCCGAACCGAATGACATAAACGTGTTTGTTTGCAGAGAACGCAAACAGGGCGGCAAGGCAACCGCGTTTTTGCACTTGTTTTGGAGACTAGACGGGGTGGCCAGCCTTTATGTTGGAGCCACGTGCTTCTACATTGGCTATGGTTGTCTTTATGTTGGTCGGGTGTTTGCGTGGCTTCGCTGTGGCGCCTTGGGCGACATTTTGCACGGACTGAATGTGCAATACATTGCATTATGGCGCTTTTGGATGGATGCGTCTGTTGGGTCGACCTTCTCTCATACACAGAAACGGGGAAATGACATTGGCACTGGCAGTATTGCTCTTGTATTGCGTTGTAATGATGTGATGCCCACGCGCTTACTTGCAGACTGCACCTAAACTTATTGCCTGGAAGGAGAGACAGTTGGGAAGTGAAATATTGTGCCCACAGTGTGCATTTGTGTGTGAACGATGCGATGGGGAATCCAAAAAGATGACCTTTGCCCAAACGGAGATTAGAAACTGTGTGAAAGCGATACACATTGCGTAAATCAAGGTCACAATTTTTGGTTTTCAATTTCCATTTTTCACCCACACGGTGCTTTCTGGCATTAAATTTGGGACGGGGGGTGGGTTGAACAAGGCAGAAAAATATTTTTGTCAGTTTTTGCGTTTTTAATTGATTCATTCTCTGTTCCAGGCACGATCAGTCCACATCATGGCAGTGAGGGTGACAGTGGCACAGGCAGTAAACCGCCATCACCAGTCAGTGACACCACAGAACAACAGCATCATCACAACAGCAATAGCTCAACATTCTCAATTCACGGGTTTGTCTGTCTGTGTAGGTTTCTCTTAATTTTCTTTCAATTTGCATCATTTCTGTCTGTTTTCGGCAGGTATTTGGACGTGGCCGACCCATCAGTCTCACCGGCTCGTCCCGTTTATCTCGAGTTTCCGCATCTCGACTACGATTGTTTTGAAGCTTTGGTCAACTATGGCTACAAGTCGAGGTTTGCACCTTGCATCTATTTTGTTGGCTTACCATGAGATGGGGTACGGTAGGTAGACCATTCCAAAATAACTGATAACGTAAGGTAAACAAGTGTAAAAAGATACCGCACCTAATAATAGCTGGGAACGTAAACAAGCATAGTTAAACGCCCCAAAGCGCGCAGCGCTTTTATGGTCCGGAAATAACAACTGCTAACCACCGCGTGTGCAATGTGGCGTGACGTGGTCCTTGGTTACGTGATTGGGTCGGGTGTTATATTTGCAAAAACACACGTACACACCACACACAAATTAGTCACAACTACGTCAAACTTTTATGAAGCAGGCAGGCAATTGTGCAAAACAACAAGCTGTTTTGTTACTCGACCTTTTTGACGGCTTTTGTGAGGTCACCAATAATGGCGCCATTTCTTACGGTCGTATTCTAAGTAATGTCCCAAACAATCAGAACATTCCGCCGGTTTTGCACGTAAACAGTTTTTGCTCCGGACCAAAAAAAACAGACCACAGAAAAATATGTGTGCTTGAGTTGTTGGTTGGGTTCCAAAGACCGTAATTTTACCCCGCGTTATGTGAGAACCTGAGGTTTAATAAACGCTGTAGACGAGACCAGAATAGCCACTGCGCGAGGTCAAAGCACAGCATGGTTTAACCAGCATGGGGGCTGCTTGGGCACGAAAATATACTTCAACTGCTCGATTGTAATGTAACGCAACAGGCCACGCACAACACACCTGGCGTTTTTGCATAATGAGGCAATTGGTTTGGCGCCAAATTTGAAGCGGGAAGCGCGGGGAGGGACCAACGGAAGAAGTGTACATAAAACTCACAGGAACGGGGAGGGAAAAACTCACGTTGCTTTGGTTCTGATCTTGAAATTTTATTTCAGGTTGGAGATTGTACCAAACAAAGTTGCCGAGCTCTACAAGACCGCCTCAATGTTGGGTGTTGACGCGTGTGCACGGATATGTGCCAAATATCTGGCCGAAAATCTCAAATCCGAAAATTGTATTGGTTCGTTCGCATTTCAACCTTTATGTTCCTTCCAGCAAACCTGTAAAATTGTTATGCACGCGGCACTGTTCTTCTGAATAATTCACCACAATTTTTCAATATTACGCCTTCAGGAATTCGAAAATCAGCCAACAAAGCAAGTGACCAGTATCTGATGTCAAGCGTCGACGCATACATTCAAAAGAATTTCCTGGAGGTCACACAAACGAGCACGGAATTCACCTCGTTGCCGTGCATACAGGTATGTCAGGGGGCCGAAGGGGGGTGTTTAAGCCTGCTAAAGTTGTTATGTTGTGCTGCACACTCACCTAGTTTGAATTCAGTTGCTTATTTTTTTATCCATACTTTTGTGCCTTTTTCCATCAACAGTGTTGTTCATTGATATTACTGTTCAGATGATTGAGCGCGCTGCGCTGCCCGGCGTCACAGTCAGGGTCAGGGTGGTACGGTCGTGTCTGCTGCCTGTTTTCTTTTCCATTGTATTTATTACAGTAGGACCATTTTGATCAGACGCGCGCCCTTCGCTGCGAATGCCAGTAACGCTCCCCTTTTACCTGTTTCAGATGCGCAAGTGAGTGATTCAGTGGTGCGACACTTCAGACAGACAAACGTGGTCGGGTCGGGTCACACACATATTCCTCCCTTGTTGTTGCCGACCTGTTGTTGAATAAGGCCAAGGCCTAGGCCCCGACACGCCGCTGCTCGTTCATCCTTGATATACCTTGTTGTTTATTGCTGTCCGGGCTTGCTGCTGTTCTCTTTGTCGTTACCGTACGCTCTAACTAGATACAGTAACCCAGTACAGGCTGCCTAATTAGTGTCAGGCGCACATTGCTCTATGTTTAGATTATCTTTTTGTGATAGGATGCTGGCTGACTCATATGTCAAACAAGCACATCGACCTGGATGGGATGGCAGCGTACAGGCGCCTCGTTAATTTCCTCTCTTAGCAGACGGAGAGTTGTTTTCAGCTGGAAATGAGCCACTGCGCATGTTTTGATTAGGCTCACTATTCTCAGCGACGAATCTATGTAATTTGTTTCGTAAACTGTGTCTTTTGTATCGATCCAAATGAGTCCACCAGCCTCATGGCTATGTATGCGGAGCTTATCGCGGTCGTAAACAAGCTGTCTCGGCCCGGCTGGCTGTACAATATACCCACTTCAATGTGCTCTAGCTTCAGCTTGCCAGCAAGTCTACAAGTGCGCATAGATGTCTCTTATGTAAGGGATTGACCAACATTAGGCATTTTGCCAAAGAAACCTGGGAAAGATTGGTCATGGCGCTGGTATGTCATGCATTGGTGGAGCGGGGAGACAATTTATCATAACTTAAAGCTTTTATTATGGCAGAATGTGTGCCCGGAAATCCACTCTTTTTTGATAAATGGCTGTTTATGGCGCAAAATTATCGTGAGGGCTATAAAAATAGGCTTTAAGAACACGGTACGGCTCATAGGGAGACAAGAAGGGGATGGGACGATATGGAATTATTCAAAACATGCATTTATTATCAAGCACCCATTTCACACATTTTATTGTTTTGTTTGCATGCCTATTTTAGTCAAGTGAGTTGGGTAGATGAATAAGTAGTACAAATGCTAACACACACACGGACAGAGTTTTCGGAACCAACATTTTTTGCCCAATATCAAAACCGGTCAACCCTGAGCTGGCAAGGCGGGCACTGGTGCCCTTTCAACTTCAGGTGCAATTGGTGACCGACAAGGATGCGGCGATTGAATGCTGGGCACAACGAGTGCTCGACCATGTGGCCGAGTCGGAATGTATTGATCACGGCAGGGAGTTGCGCATGGACATGTTGTGCGAAAAGGTGGGGTAAAGCGCTCGCTGGGGTTAATCTGGAGTTGGTATGTTGTCATTGTGGCCACGGATATTGGCAATCATGGCGCGCAAAGCAGAAGCGATTGTGCTACTGATATTGACTTGACAATCGGGGAATACCTACTGTACCATACCAAAGATCGCGGATACCTACTGTACTGGGGGGATGGGGTAGCCCATCAAGCCCCCCTCAGCTCCCAGACTGGCACAGTTCACAACATGAAGCGAGCTCGACGGGATTGCTTTACTTCGAAATTTGTAATGTTTTTGCCATTCTTTCTGCAGACAATCATGCTGTTCGTGGATCGTGACGACCAACTGCAAGACGTGTATGACATGGATGACAACAGTTCAGTGGGGTCGTGCGATGTGATACAGGTTGGCGAGAATGCGTTGATTCTAGTCCTTGTTGCGAGGATCTCGAGTGCTTATGCACATTGTCCGCAAGCGACAAAAAGTATATTTCCACTAGTGCTTGTTCGAATTTCAGGATTACAAGAAACTGGAGCAGCTGCGTGCGTTCCGTCGTCGTTCGTTGTCGGGCGCCGTGCAGCACAACGGCGTCATCGTGCCAGCAGCTGGCAACAATCTAACGGCCACGCTCAGCAATGGCATCGTCGGTGAGTGGGCCACTTTTTGTTGGCACCGTTCGAGTTTTAGTGGCCGAATTCAACAAATTTATCACTGTTTTCACTGTCAGTGTCCAACGGTTCTCTGCTCCCGGCCAATCGTTTCCACTCATTGGCGATTACTGGGCATTCATATCACTCGTGCACGCCGCCGTCAATTGTACGCACTTGCCAGTCGCAGGTAAATCTCACTGTTTTTTTGTGATAATTTATTTTAATGTTATCGTTTATATTTCATTACATTCAGGAAAGCATCACGTCTGCAGCGAGCAGTGATTCCACACACGAGCCAGATGAGATCGAGAAGAAACTGATCGCTGTGACCAAAGTGTCCGGTTGGTTTTCCAAATAATTCCCATAGAAATCCAATTATATTGCCAAAATTGTCCATTTCAATGCATATTACCTTTCAGAACTGTACCTGGTGGCACTATGTGTGCTACGTCGTCATCTGGTCACGCTGTCCATCCACCTGATGCCCCGAGCCACCGTGTTGGCCAAAAGTGGTGGCTGTGCGCCGTTTGACGAGAGGATGCAATTTGTGCACAGCTGTCTCGGCGGCAAGATCCCGTTGGCCACGATGCTCAGACCGCGGTGTAATGGCGGCGCCGTTCTGTTGCGCAATGGATGTGTGCTTGTTTGCGGTTGGTTGGGATTGAAATTGTTGTGCTTTTCTTCTCTTTTTTTAGTTGCACGCATACCTGCAGCCGCATACAACGTTGCATTGAATATCTCGATTCAAGCAACGCACCTGAAAGCACCAGCATTCTAAATTTCACCAACGCAACGCGTCCTTGTTCGTCAGGCGGCTACGACCGCGGCGAGTGCATGTCGGCGTGCGAGTGCTACAATGTTGAACGCAACGAATGGCTGCCGATGCCGGACATGCGATCGGTGAGGGGTCGATTCGATGCGTGCGAATGTGATGGCAAAGTGTACGCAATCGGTGGATCGAATGGGACGAACGATTTGCGATCGATTGAATGCTTCGAACACGATGTGAATGGCGGAGGCAGGGGAAAGTGGACAGTGATGGCGCCGATGAAAGTGCCTCGCTCGCAGAATGGTCCGTGTGATTTTCTCTCTCATTATATTTTATTCCAACACGTTGCCTTGGGGACCGGACAAAGTGCCGACAAATAAGTGCCAACAAAAGACTACCGACAGAAAAAAGTCCTAAAAAATTTCAGACCTTAATGTCAGTCTGGAAGAAAGAATTGGTTACTTGTGTGGGCTTAGGGATGGCTCAGTCCTACACTTCGGGTTAGGCTCAGCCCAAACTTCAGTTTGGGCTTAGGCTGGGCCCTGGCCTACACTTCGGCGTAGAGTAAAGCTCGTTCTTTTCTGAGTCAATAAAAACACAACCAAATTATTTTGCGGGACTTGTCGACACTTTTTTGTAGGGCCTTGTACGGTAACCGTTCCCTTCCTATTTCAGGCTGTGCATCCGTGAATGGCAAGGTGTACTGTATTGGCGGTTGGAATGGACAACGCGCGTTGTGCGATTGTGAGATGTTCGATCCGGATACGAATACGTGGCATCTGAAAGCATCGTTGAGCAAGGGTTGGTGATTCATGACCGTATTTTGAAGATCGACAATCTAACAGACTACTTTCGGATTTCTTTATGTCACAGTATTCCGCACCGTCCGGTGTTGCACCGTTGTACATTGTTGTGGCTCTGCCTGCGTACATTTAGTTTCTGAGTGCATGTTGTCTGTGTCTGTCTGTCCGTGATTTCGTCCACCTTCTCGCCCTTTCCTGTCCTTGTTTTGCATTTATTTTTCATTCCCGTAACTTTCATTTCAACCCGGTTTTGTATTTATTTTCATGTCCGTAAACTCCACACCCGGTCTTGTAATTATGCTTCTTCCACTTAACGTTATTATCTATCTATTAATGAGTTGGTGCCGACGCAATAAACTGACTAACCGTATTTTGAAAGGTTTACTAAGGTTTACTTCATGTTCGGTTTCTGTCAGTCTATACCGATTTTCTCCAGATCTAAGATTTCGCCCAATTCACAGGTCGTTACCAATCGGGCGTCACGTCGTGGCGTCACTTAATCATCGTCGTCGGTGGCTCCGACCAATGGCAATGCGCGGCCGAACTCGAAATGTACGACACAATCAAGGATGAATGGATGACCAAGTCGCCGATGCCTGTCGCTCGAAGGGGCGTCGGTGCGGTCGTTGCTAATGGTGCGTTTGCATTGTTGTCTTGATTGAAGAAACTCAATAAGTCAGGCCAAATGTTAAAACTATGGTGTTGTGCTGCGTTTTTCCTGGCCGTTTGCGTTCCAATTGGGAATGACTAAGCGCTTGCTCGTCATTTTAATGTTCAGAATGTTTTCCAGCTCCAAATCTGCAACAAGAACAACTCCCCACCGAAATTAACAGCTGTAACTGAACTATTTTACAGTTGTGAAGTATGGAAACGTTGCTGAGTCTTATTTTCCTCAGCCCAGAAGCCAAAAACATAACTTCAATGCTTCAACACTGTTGTTGCAGACAAACTGTACGTGATTGGCGGTTGCGATGGTGTGAGCTCATTGGCCACAATGGATGTCTACGACCTCATCGCCGACCAATGGCTGAAGTCGGCTCCGCCCATGAACACACCGCGCGCCAGCGTGAACGTCTGTCTATTGCCTGATTCACAAAGGATCATGGCCATCGGAGGGTTCAATGGCAAAACGTTTCTCAACACTGTCGAAGTGTTTGACATTGGTCGGTACAGTGAACTTGTAGATTTTTGACCATTTACGAATTTAAAAATCGTTAATTCAAAATTGCAGCGTCCAATGATTGGCGTTCGTTCACATTCAAAGCGGCGCCGGTGGCCGAGCCAATCAGCGAGGTGCGTGACGATGACGACAATGCACAGCTGTTATATGACACGCATGAAACATCAGCTGATTCGTCGAAAAGCGGATGAATCTTGCTTGACGCGCGACTGGTAGTAATCCACGTGTTGTACCCATTTGTTTTGAACATTTGTTTCATTGTATGTACTGTATAACTTGACACGCGACTGCATCAGGCGCTCTTAACCGATCGATGGGTTTAAATTATAAGGCCTTGATCACTATTTCTCAGTGTTGTTTGAGTAAATGGTGTGTTGTATAGTAGGCCCTTTTTTGTTATTTCTCCCAGCTTTTCTGGATTTTGTACAAAAACAGCAAGACCGATGTTATCAAAGAATTTGTGTAAAAAATCATCCCCAGTACGCAGCCCCAAACAGATTTTCGGTGCCCAGCCAATCAGGTGTTCTCAACTACTGTCGTAGCTGTGTGACCTAAAATTTCGGTTATAAAATCGTTGTATAGCCTGTGTATTTTCAAAAACCAATTTAATTTCGGTGGCTCCATTTCAGTGGTAATACTTATTTGTTGTAGTTTATTTCAATGTGTTCTTGATATTTTTGCGAACAGTGTTTATCGGTGTGCATAGTTAAAAAAATTGTCCGCACATTTCGTGCTTTGTGTGTCATAAACCACTAAATTGAATACCCAGGTAACCTCTCGTTTATCCCTTCTTGTATCCCAGAACACTGATGTTGTTTATATCCCCTGT
Source organism: Rhynchonema sp. JSB1_4 (assembly GCA_030248065.1). Taxonomy (NCBI): domain Eukaryota; kingdom Metazoa; phylum Nematoda; class Chromadorea; order Monhysterida; family Xyalidae; genus Rhynchonema; species Rhynchonema sp. JSB1_4. Next base: position 127,292 of record JASAMV010006679.1, read on the forward strand.
TTATGACCAGTGTTTCTTGCATGTTGAGGCCACATACTTTCCTGAGCTTGTTTTTGGTTTATGTTTTTTATTTGTGTTATTTCATTGGTCTTTTTTGGATCTAAATATTGATATTGGTGTTCATTGTGTTTATTTTAACTGTTGTTCACTTGTGCATGCTTGTTAGCGCACTTTGTATTATTTTTATTGTTGTTGCTTGTGCATTGTGAGAATTAACATGTGCAACCTAGTGCTCCACTCTGTTGTATTATTGCACATTCAGATATTAATGCCGGTGGATGGGCAGGAGGGCATTGACATGCATGCTTATTGCGTCGTAGAAATATTTTGAACGCTCTTTTGCGCTATTGTTCTTTCTAAGCTCTGTGTTTCATTCACCACGACCATCTCTTGCTAAAAACGCCCATCTTATTTTAACTATCGTTTGTAAAAATCGTCAAAAAAGCCAAAATGTGTTCGCTTCGTGCTGTTGCGCCCAAGATCAGCTTAATGTGCTCGATAAATGTTGATGTTGTAAGTTGTAACACTTTTTCGTTGTAACTTTTCATCTTGTATATGTACTTTCTCAGACGGTTGAGTCTCGTTATTCTCTGAAGATGGTTTGTGTGCGCATTTGATGCGTGTACAGTTAGGCAACGGTATTGTTTCCATAATTTGAAAGATCCGTTTTAGGGCACGTGAGAGTCGAATCGATGCGTTTGATATGAAAAATGGCTGTTATACATCGTTTGTCTACCTGTTGTCAACTTGGTGTGTGCCAGAAAGTACGCAGGGGAGTTTTTATTGATCGAAAAGTATGAATTTTATCTCAGCTGAGTTACATGGTTTTTGGGCATCCATATATGATTGTATGGCCAGTGACTAGCACTTTCTGTGAGCGCCTGTCTTGTCCGTAAGTGTACTCTTATTTATTGTGCTCTGGATGTTTTATTATTATTTTTTCTGTCGTTTTTCATATATTTTGTTGATTTTTTGTCGAAGCACATTTTTGTTGCTTCGTCAATGTTTCATCTCAACCCATCATAATGTTGATTGGCTAAATGAATAAGGGTGTGGGTGGATACAATGAAGGAATAAAAGATTCGCGCCTGAAAATCAGGGCCATCGGAAATTTGATGCATGTCCATTGGAGTTGTTTTCGAGTGCAATTGCTTTGGTGAAGGATTTCCAACTCGCTTTGTCCGCCAAGCGATATTATGTCTGACCTACACTCCCATGCATGAAAACTCGAGAAAGCTTGGACTTCCGCTTCAAGAAAAAGCAAAATACTTCCAACAACAATCAAAATTTTTATCGCCAATTTTCGCCCGAACTAACAACCATTCTGCCGCCGTTGTGTCGTCGCGGTCGTTTTCGGGCCGTATTGGCCATCGGAATTGCCGGCGCGATTGTGTGGTATTGTGGCATTGTTGAGAGACTGCTGGCCGTCAGCTACGACAAGTTTGAATGGCCGCCGTTTGTTGATGTCAAGAAACAGGTTTGGTTGTTTTAGGTTCCGTTAAGTGCAAGGGTTCTGCCATATGACTGACCCCTGGCCCTGCGAGTGACCGTGGGTGTGAGCCATGTCAAACTTGGTGGTCGGTACCGACCTTCCTTTGTTGCGCGAGATTTTTGCATTCAGGGCATAAAAAGACGTGGGTGCGGATGGCACTGATTTCGACCAGCTTAACAAAGTTGCTCCCAATCCCAGAATGAACAACTTCGCCGCGCCCATGGCAGATCCCATCCAATTAGAACACAACTCATCGACTTTTATATTGCTCTGTACATCATGTTCTGTCAGTTTGATAAAGTTCAGCTGGGCATAAGATAGTTGTTCGCGGATTTCTTCAAGTATCCACCACAACGAAAAACGTCACAGTTACTCTTAAAATGGAACAAATCTTTCAAAAAAACCAATCCCGTTCGCAGGTGACGCTACTCGAGTCTCACCAACCGGCCGAATATGTGCAAGAGAATAACTGGGCACAAAATCCGGCCATCACCAAACCAGCGCCGTTGCAATTGGTGAGTTTATTTGAATTAAAATAACTTGCAAATCGTTGTTCAAAGCTAGTTTCACGTGCAAAAATAGTTTTCGTTTCAGACCAGTTGCGATCCGAAACCGAAAAATAGTCAATTTTTTCTGCGAATCTTCGTCAAATCGGCCGTCGATCATTTCGATCTGCGACGTGCGATTCGACTGTCCTGGGGTAGACAATGGAACATCGGCTAGTGAATAGATTACATTTGCCGATTTGTGCCCTGATTTAGCAAGGAAAATATGTGTTTTTTGTTGCAGATTTATCCAATTATTCCGATTTCGCCCACCTGTCCAAGCCGGTCAAGATCCGGACCACATTCGTGCTCGGCCTGTCTCGCGTGCGTGACGTTGATGCGAAGGCACACGCAGAAGCGGGCGAATACCAGGACATGCTCATTTTCGATTTGACAGATTCGTACAAAAACAATACTCGAAAGGTTGGTTTGTCCGGAAAATAAATTACTTTGTTATGGAATATATGCTGTCAAAAAATTGCCTTTTTCGCCATTTTCAGTTGTTTTCCTCGCTACACTGGCTGCATCTGGACCGATCGTGCTCGGATTTCGACTACATCCTGTTGGTCGATGACGATTATCACGTTTCAATAAAAAATCTCCTCCGCTTACTGTCCGTCGCGCATCTGCAATCGGTGAAGGGCCACTCTGATGCTGATGCACATCTGTACACCGGCTATCGGTTCGACACGGCACCGTTTCGCATGCACTTTCACAAACACTACGTCACGCTCAACGACTACCCGTTCAGTCGCTATCCGCCTTATATCACCGCCGGTGCCATGCTCATGTCGCATAAAACAGGTAATTTTTTTGTAGTTGAATAGACCTTTGCTTTTTTCTATGTTTTGAAAGCGTGACCCATGCAATTATCGAACTGATGATTTGCGTCTTCGAATTTAATCCGTACCATGAAACATTTTTTGGAGTCTCTAAAGTTTTTTCCATCGCGTTGCGTCCGTTATCGAACCAATGATTCGCATCTAAATTAATTACCCTGTCATTTTAAACATTTTCCCTTTGCAGTGCGCCGCATCTACCTAGCGTCCCTCTTCCTTCGCTATTATCCCTACGATGATATTTACGTGGCGATTTGTGCTCTGTCAGCTGGCGGTATTGAGCCACGGCACGATAAGAGATTCATTTTCTGGCCGATCGCTTTTGATGAAAACAGATTTGCTCAGGTATGTCCTTAAGATCGATAATGAAAGTTGGTGATCGAAAGTGACTTGCCTTGGTGGCGTGTGATTCTTGCATTAAGCTATTAAAAAATTAGAGGCGCTAATTTCGCCAGCTTACTAGTTATTCATTTTATCTTTTACGCTTGACGAAATTAGTGGCATCACTAAATTTCTTAATACCATCCTCAAGTTAATAAAGTCAGGTGACCACGGCAGATCACATCCGATCCGATCACCAAGTTTGATATCGCTGTGTGTTTTCTGATTCAGTGATAAATTCTATAATGTAAGAAAAAGCGCTACCAGCTTGATTTTCAGGTAATTGCCGCTCACGGCTACTCAGACGGTGCCGAAATGCAACGAGTGTTTCACGCTGTCGATTGTAAACCAGAAGATTCCAGCAATTGGTTGGTCTGCTAAAAAAAACGCTCAGCCCTTCAGTCACTTTCTTCAAAGCGCATAAATTCACAAAATCAGATCTGGTCGATTTATTATTATAAATAACTTTTCACGCAAAAAGTTTTGTTAGAGATTTTGCTGTTTATGTTGTTTTTGTGTGTGTGGTGCTGCTGTCATCATAATGCATAATTTGATTCCGATCTGATTTCTTTATCACTTGCTGTGAATTGGTTGTGCAATTGTTGTTGTTGAACCGTTGTATGTACATAAACGGAAATCAATGTACGCTGTCGTATTCTACAATCGGGGCCCGGTCAATTGGGGTCCGGCCAGAAAGTTCACTTTCAGGGTTAGGCTTAGCGTAGGTAGCCCTCAGCCCTATTAACACACTTGGTGTAAGCCTAAGCGTAACAATAAGTGTAGGCCTAACCCTGAAGGTAAACCTCTGGTCGGGCCCCAATTGCAGCACATCGACCTATTATCCAGCGAGGAGCAATTCACAAACACAGACGATAAACGCAGCGATCAATCCGGAAAACAGAAACACAAACACGCCCAGCATGTTAATCAGACCCAATTTCATTCGTTTCGGTTCGCTTGTCTCGCACATCTTTGACAGCTGTTCGAACCTGGAACGCAAATTTGTGCGGCAGTAAAAGCAATATTGGCATTATTGGTGTCTGCCAATCGCAAACGATGTGATATGATCAGTTGTGTAAAGTGTTGTGATGAATGAATGTGCTGCCATGAAATCACGCGAGATCATTTGGCATCCATAACATTCGCTCAACCAACCTTCGATCATATCGATCCTTGATGCTCGCGATCGCTTCTGGATTCGCCACGATTGCCTGATTGAATGCTCGATTTAGATCAACGTTTTTCGTCGGCAGCACACTGGCGAATGACGACCGATAGAATTCGGGCAGTCGCATAGTTCGCAGCTGACAGTTGCGTGAGATCGCATAACGACACGCAAATGTCTCGGCGATCATGACCAGGCTGGGTTCTTCGATCAGCTTATCCAGCGCATCGTCCAGGTACATGTACTCGAAGTTGTCATCTTCAAGCAAAAAAGTACGATTTTTGTTGTGAACTATGAGCAAAAGTCAACAAGAACTTTGAATACAACAGCACCCTCCAGGTACAAATCAGGGTTGTCGTGCAGAATTTCAGCCAGTTCCGTGTACACACTGCGATTCAGCGTTTCAGAACGTCGTGCGCCTCTCAACATCAGTTCATGCCAGGGTTGGGCAAAAAACGTTTTTTTCAAAAAAATCGTTTTTTTTTGAAAAAACGTTTTTTTTTAAAAAAACGTTTTTTTTAAAACGCCCAGATGACCAAAATATGCCCCCAGAAAAATTGGAAAACGCTCATGTTGGGAAGAAAACGTGGTTAAATGAAGTAATTCTATGTGTTCTGAGGCAAAATAAACGGGTTTCAACCCTTTTCTAGCGAGTTGTTAAGATCTCATATCAGACCCGCATCATGGGACCAACTTTGGCCGGGGTCATCACTGAAAGTCAAACTCCGCATATCGACGTATCTCGACAAAGTAAAAATTGGTCGAAAATTTTTTGAAAAAAATGGGACAAAAAATTGATTTTCCTTGATAATCAGGGTACTTCCCTGAAAGATCAGGGAAAATCAAGGAAATTCAGGGTTTAAAAAAAACGAAAAACGACCCAGGCGTTTTTTTTTTAAAAAAAACGTCGTTTTTTTAAGAAAAAACGCCGTCGTTTTTGTTTGCCCAACCCTGGTTCATGCTCCTTTTCCACTTCTTCGTACCACCAGTAGGACACCACATTAAACGGCACGAAGATTCGGCGATTGCCCGCTCTCAGAGCTTGTAGGAATTCGACAGTGTTGCTGAACTCGTTTGTCTTGTGTGTCACCTGAAGAGACCCATGAATTTCTCAAGGTACTAAAAATGTTGCACGCAAAAAAACTAACAATAATTCTGGCCAACAGGCAGCTTCGGTACAACGCAACAAACATGGCACAAATCAGTGTCAGGCTTGCTCCCAATGTCAGCACTGTCTTCGTATTGCGGAGATTCAACAAAATTCTACAGTTTATTGGTAAGAAGAAGATAGACGGTGTCCTAGTAGTCGGAAACGTGCAACTTTTCATCACCACATAGAGCCCAAGGAGACATGTCCAGGTGGCAAAATCGAATTGGTGCAGGAATGACAGCATTTGCGACGTTATCGTTGTTTTGGGTGTGCTTTTCGTTAGCACACACGAACCGCCTTGGTAAATTGGATAGCTGAATTCGTACGTTGTGTAGTTGAATCCCAAATCGTGAGTGCCCATTTCCCAAAAGGGCACGGCCATATCATACTGATACTGGTGCCTGCGACAACAGTTTTCCCAGGTCGAAATAACTATCCGGTTTTGAATCCCAATTATCCGCAACAAAATGGCCAAAATCTCTGCATCCGTGCCGGGATGTTCGCACCAGTGAGTGGATTTGAAACGAGACCCAAGCGCACAGGATCTTATCTGGTCTGCATTGGCGTACTGCAGAATATTGAACTGCTGATCATTTAATGTGGTCATTTTTTGCTGAGGTTCCTGCTGGAGAAATACAAGAGTTTGGCGAACCTTGTGTGTATAATTGGCGCTCCAAATATGGACACGCCTTGTAACACGATACACAATGTCACTTTGTATGCATTCGCAAACATATATTGTAGGCGTTTTTGTCCAATGGAAAGCAAACAAATTTCAATTGATGCGCTTCTTCGGCTGCGACCAAGTCATAAGCGACGTCTGTTCACGAGCCGCTCACAGACATAAATGCTCAACGATACAAGCATGCCACTAAACAGAAATACGAAAACACCGGACATGTTGATCAAACCCAATCGTTTTCGCTTTGGTTCATTTTTGGCACACGCATTGATCGTGTGCTCAAACCTGGAAATGAATAATGTCGATTTTTCACTGTTTTTTTTTCACACATGTGGTCACTTGATATTGTTCACCGAACTCAAGCATGGAAACTTCATCAAAGAATTCGTCGACCTTCGATTATAACGTTCTTTGACGCTTGCAATTGCTTCCGCATGCTTCACGACGGCATCATTGAACATCCTATTTAGTTCGACATTCTTCCTGGCCAGCACAGCTGCGAACGACGATCGATAGAACTCGGGCAGATCAACGCTTCGCAGTTCGCAGTTTCGTCCGATCGCGTATTGACAAGCGAAATTCTCGGCAATCATCATCAGATTGGGCTCGGCCACGAGCTTGTCCAGAGCCTCGTCCAAGTATTGAATGTCGCCATCGTCTGGAAAACTGTCGTCAAGCAAATTTGGGAAACGCCAGAGGACTTGGTTTTACCTTCTAATAGCAAGTTCGGTTTATGTATCAATATTTGAGCAATCTCCGTGTACACGTCCCTTTCGTGCGCCCCGGATCCTGAGCCGTTAAACAATCGTTCCCGTTCGTCCATGACTTTCTGCCACCACCAGAACGATACGACCTCGAACGGCACCAGAATTCTGTGCTGTCCGCGTTTCAGAACTTGAAGAAACTCGGCAGTGTTGCGAAATAATGGTTGTTGTTGCGTCACCTGTGGTGTGTCGAGAATGTTGTTGAGATCTAGGCCAAAAAAATTCTGCGCACTGGGACGCTACTTGTTGGGGGATTTGTATGTACCTAGATTCTATAGTATCAGTAACTGCGAATTACATAAAAAAATACTGACGATAATTGTGGCCAAGAGGCTGCTTCGATAGAGCGCAACGAATATGCCACAGATTAAAGTAAAGCTGACTCCGAGTCCCAGAATGGTATTGGTCGTTCGAAGCTTGCGCAATTGTTCGCAACGAATTGGCAGGAAGAATAATGTCGGTGTTCCATACTTCGGCATCGAAAACGTGCAGCTTTTCGTGATCACATAAAAGACCAGAATACAAATCCAAGTGCTTAGTTCGAATTGCCGAATGAATGATAACATCTGCGACAACAATGTCGTTGTGGGCTGCTTTTTCATTACAACACAAGCACCGGCTTGGTAGATTGGATAGCTGAACTCGAACAATGTTTGATTTATCGAGATATAATGGTTGCCAAGTTCCCAGAATGGCGCTAATATATCCAGTGGATAATCGTGCATCGAATGCGTTTCCCATTTCCAATCCATGATCGTTATGTTTCGTATTCCAATCAGATTCAGCAAAATTGTTATGATTTCTGCATCGGAGCCCGGATGCCCGCACCAGTGGGTCACCCTAAAGCCGCTACCGTACGCGCATCGCGTCAGCTGTTCAGCATTGATGTACTGCAAGATCGTTGCACTTGTTTTCGGTGGCAACGCCATGATGCAGTATTGTGTTAATTTTTTTTGTTTCGCATGGGATTGAGTCACAATTCCAAAAACGCGGCGTGAAATATTGCAAGGCAGGAAAGTCCATGTGAAGCTTTTACTCTGGAAGCGGCCCTTTGCTTTATTTACAATACAGGGGGTTTTGCTGCGCATGCTGCGTACCATGTAGGTGACTCGGTAAACCAATTTTCATTTTACGGAGTGTTTCCGTGAAATTTTTCCAATGAATGATGAGAACCCAATAATGCTGGGGGTGGCCTCTCTGTTGTTCTTTCTCCCTTTTGTCAGGAAATAACGCCCGGGAAGTGCTGATCGGTTGGTGTCGAAATCTGAATTTATCTTTGCGAATTTGATGTGGTGGCTATGGTTTGAACAAAATTTCATCAGATCGATTCAATAGTTTTGTTTTTTAAAGAAAGACGAGTGGTCTTATTCTTCAAAAACATAAGTGACTCGAACTCAACATTAAACGTCACAAATCAAACAACCCAATTCAACCACTCTTTATTTCATCCAACAGCTTAGCTTCTTGTCTGAAGCGGATCCGGTTTTGATGCAAATCTCTTGAACGCTACTTGATGCGGAAACTGCGAAAAACGATTGAAACTGGTGTATCCTGGAGGGAGGTCACGTCACAATGCGTGGGCAGGATGGGGGTAAGATTGTATACTCAAACTCAGCTTTTAATAAGAAGCTGCATATTATATGGTATGCAAAAATTCACAGCCAACACAACATAAACACGATTGCAACAATATCTTAGTAATCTCCCATGTTCCGAATCCTAAACATCATTGTTTTCAGGCACGACTCAACAGTTATACCCAACACTCTTTACGATCAGACAAAAGTCCTCAGACTCGAGAAAGGTACATACAGTATGTATTATGGACATACTATGTAATGTACATACTGTATGTATGTACTTATGCAGGCTCCTCATCTCAATTGTTGCTCAACAATACAGTTCCTAATTTTCAAGCAGTTGCGGAAAAACAAGTTTTTACACCTCGACATTACCCATTTCATACAGCAGCTGACCTGACCGCTTTGATTGTATCTAAGGTTGCCGGCCGGGTTTGCACAATACATATTATTTGTGCTTTATTTTTTTATCAGATCAGTTGGCAAACTACATACAGTGCTCCCCAAGCACAAAAAATCGATTGAGAATGCTACCCGTATTTACAATCGTCTACGCTTCATTATTGGGTAAGTGCTTTGCGATATATACGTACCGCTAATTCGTTAAAAGCTTCAGACACTTTATAGGTATACCTATGTATACCTGTACTGTATCTATCAGTTCCGCCAACGACAAGTAATTTTTTGAATTCTAGGTGCTACAAATGGACTACTATCAGACTTGGTCAGACACGATCGGTACAGACGACAAACAGGTGGGCCGATCACACGTACTGTATTTTGGTTTGCGACTTTATTCTCTATCTTGGAATTTTCGAAACGGTGTAAACGTCAGTTGGGCGTAAAGGTCGGTGTAAAGTTCGGTCGAAAGCTCGGTCGGCGTACATACATAGCTAGGTGTAAACGTGAAACATTGCCTGCTATTAACGTGGAACGTTTCTTTTTTTCTCCCCGCGGTCCATCCTACTCCGCTGTCCACCGACCCTCCCTCCCCCCCCCCTCCCCTTCCCTCCGTTTCAAACCTCCCCCCATTATGTGGCATCTATCGTATACATAGTATTACACTGTCAGATTTGTAGGCAGTTCCCGGCTTGGCGACCCATGCAGTCAGAACATCGACTGTACCAGCTTCCTGTTGTTCTGCACAAGTGGCCGGTGTGCGTGCAGTTCCAGTGCCGTACAAATCAACAACGTCTGCTATCGAAGTTGGTTTGGGGGTTATTTGTAGTTTTATACCCTATATCTTTTGTCCAAACATTCAGTTCATTTCAAAACATTCAAAACATTCGGTTTGAGAGTGGTTTTGCAAGATGTTGCGCCACGCGATGGACCCATGATATTCAAACTTTGCAGAAGTGTACCCGGGCCAGTCTGGCTGCAGTTACACGGAGCAATGCACGTCCACTTGGCCCCGATCGACTTGTAGCAGCGGTCAGTGTCAATGCCCGACCACATCGGCTAGTGGTGCGGCACAGACCTATTATCCGGCAGCCACTCGCGATGGATATGTGTGCGTCGCATTGTCCACATCGGGAACTTGTGAGTTATTTGGTCACTCGTTTTCTCTTCCAAAGCATTTATGACGTCATAGCTATATACTTGAAACATCACATTGCTTGCTGCAGCCAACTGCCCGGCGCCGGACTATATCGTAACGGGCGCGCCAGTCCAGGTGAACAGTCTGACGTCATTATACAGTGGTGGTGCGACCCAATACTCGTGCAATGCGCCGGGTGCCTGCAGCGTCACACCGGCGGGCGCCACGCAGAATGTGGCTGACATTTATGACTGCATTCAGACGGCTGCCAGTGGAAGCACGGGCATTTGCTGTCCCGGCAGAGGTTAGCTGATTGTGAATGAAACATCAGCTGGCCAGGTTTCATGGCGAGACAACATTTGGCGTGTTTGTGTCTCGCACATCCTCTGAGTTTGGCTAATCTAAAACCAATCAATCAGCAATGGGACTTCACTATGTGCACTGCTTGCACTGGCTCTCTGCCCTCGCTATGCACAAGACGAAATCCTGGTTATGAGTTTGCACGCAGGGACGTTACAGCAAACCAGTAACATCTGCTGATGGGGCTTTTTGGCGGCAAATGTGCCAGAGGCGTTCGCACTGACAAGCCCTGGCGCCTCGGTCTGTCTGCGAAAGCAGGGCCAAACAGACCAACATTACTGCACTCACCACTTGTCCGCAGGCATAACGTGCATGCAAGCGCCGCAAAACGGTGGCAGCGGCGGCGGTCGAACCCGCTACTACTACAACAGTGTGGCTGGCACATGTAGATCATTCAATTTCAATACAAACGGCGCCACGGCTGCAAATACAAACGGGAACAATTTTGAAACATTGGATCATTGCATCACTTATTGTGACGATCGTGAGTTACTTTTTTAAATCACTCTTCAACCATACGCTTTATTGAAACATCACTTTATGGCAGGTTGCGAGCGTGGCATTCAACAATTCAGTGGTACTGGTCTGAACGCCGGCGTGACGTGCAGTGCCTCATCGGACAATTGTGCCACAAACTACGAATGTCAAAGAGTTGGCAGCAACTATTTGTGTTGCGGAGAACCTGGTACGGGTATACTACATGATCATTTCACTTTTTGTCTATTTTGTGCGCACAATTTCTTGTTGCAGAATATATTTGCGGTTTCAACGGCGGTCGACAGTACGGTGGCCTGCCGAGTGGCCCCGACGCCGGGTTCAGTTCGAATCCGATCTTGGTCTCGTCACAGACCCGATTCTTTTTCAACCCGAACACGGCCGCCTGTCAATCGTTTGCGTATCGCGGCGCCGGCGGCAACTTCAACAATTTCGTCTCACAGAATGACTGCAACACGTATTGCGAAAAAGGTGGTGATGTTTCAAATTATCTATATGTCAATTTAGAAGAATGATGTTTTCTTGTCTCAGAACTGTGCACCTACGGTGAGCCACTCAAGACCAGCTCCGGTGCGAACCAGCGTTGTTCCAGCAACAGTGACTGTCCCACGTCGTATCAGTGCAGCTCGAGCGGCAGTGTGACGTCGATTTCGATTTGCTGTCCGCTCGCACGTTAGTTGATTTATTGATTGGATGATCATTCTTCAGATGATACAGTAACCGCACTATGGGCATGATAACAAACTTCACAGGGATGGACTGAAGGGGATCTGGTGTTTTGTCACATGGTTTGTCCCGCACTGCTCAAAAGTATATCACTATGTGACCCAGTCCATCTGACGTTCTCAAGACCTGTCAATTCTACAACAAATTCAACCAACAAACAAATTTAAATTGACATTCAAGCACAACGATGTTTCAGCGTCCTTATTAATTCCAGAGACGATGTGCGAGCAAGCGCGCATTGTCGGCACGTGCACGTCGTACGTCACCCGTTACTGGTTCAACTCGGCGTCGGGCGTTTGCGAACAGTTCCAGTACTCGGGATGTGGCGGGAACAGCAACAACTTTAGGACACAGATCGACTGTCAAACGGCCTGCTCCGGAACCACCAGTGCGTTGTAGACTTCTCGTTTTCAGTCTTTGGTTGGAAATGAACGAACTTCGTTATGGGCCCATAGAAACAGAGGCATGTCCCAATATATGTCGGATCTCAGATTTTACTTTGTGCCTCACAACATCCCGAAACATTATAATGCGACAATACATTCTTATCAGGTCGGGCGGGGTTGGGTACTGTCATCAGTCCAGAAATCAGAGTCAGTCAAAGCCAGCTTACATGATCGCGTTCAGGTACTGTAAATGAACAGCTTTTGGGGTACGATAAATTATGCCACAGGTCTAGTAGCTTTCTCTCCCAAACGTCACACATCTACAGCCAAAATTGGTGTCTATCGTTAGATCGATTGATTTGATCACATCATCGTACAACAGCAGCTGCAGACGGGCGCTTTGTTGATTGGTTGCATTTTGAAATGTTCTTCGAATGTTTGGGTCGGTTGCGATGTGGTGATGATTATTCGGTCGCCCATTCTTGCCGCCACCGAGTGGCCTGAAACATTACGTGCGCATTCAGTCTGATGATGGAATGATGCAGAAATAGGGACATTGCGCATAGTAGCTGTGAAATGTCACCCACCAATCGGTCCCATGTCGATTTGTGTGAGTGATCTTGACGATTTGGAAATGTCGAGCGATGCTGATTTCGGTCGCCGATCGCTTTTCGACGACAGTTCGGTCGGCGACGATTGTTCTTTCACGCCGGCGGCGTCTTTATTCTCTTTCTCTTTATTTCGATTGCGATTATGTTTGGTCTTGACGGCGAGCAGCGGCGGGCGAATGGCGAGCGCCGACGGCGATTCGTGCGCTCGAAGCGATTCGCGTAGATTGGCGATCTGACCGCGCATCACGCGCATTTGTGCCTGAATGGGAAAGGAGAACGGAACGTTTGTGATCGGACGGAATGGTTGCCGCGGTGCATGTGAACTAATTGGCTTCTGTGATGCGCGACACGCAAGGGCATGCCAGCAAGGGCTGCACAGAGTTTGTTCACTCCACTATACAGTCGGCAAAAGTTAGCTATGTTTTGGGGTGATGCTGGCCCAACTGGTGCATTTGCACTGACGAGGACTTTGGCGTACATCTAGTCTATGAAAACGGTCGAAATATGTATTAATACATATATGTAATGTTGGTATGATGTAGCAAGCAACAGCATACGACACGCCGTCAACGTTGTGACATTTATTTTTTTGGTGGACATTATTGCAATCCAAACTCCGCACATACATACATGCCGCTGTCCACTTCGAAAAGGACCAACTTCCCACAAGCGCACACCTTGAATTGAACGGTGTTGTATCCGGGGTCTTGTTTGAACAGATGTCTGAGTTCGTTGCACATTGCGAACACGAACTGCGGATTATCGAGACGACAGAGCAGGCGTTCGGCGAGTAGAGGGTCGAATGGATCTGAAAAGTGGTGCACCACCGGGTCGTCATCAGTGCCAGTCCACCACAAAGCACAAGCTGGCCCCATAAACTCTGAAGAGTGCCCTGCGCACCTTTGGCCATCGGCAGTGTCGCCCAATAGAACGGGAATGTGCGCACGCGTGATTCCTCGATCGGATGTTTCAATGGGAATGCCAGTCCGTTGTCGATGGCCGCGATGAAGATGTCGCCCCGTGTCGCGTCCGGGTATTTGGCCATGTGGTCGACTGTGATGTTTCAACTTTTTAAGTTTGTTTGTTACATATGGGAATTTTGTGTCGTGACATATAGGAATTTTGTGCCATCGTGTCTGCCCCCCAATGGGCATGATAACACTGCCGTGATCGCTAACCATGACTACGCAGCTTTACGGACTCGGAACTCTTTTATCGGAACTTCAGGATGTGGAGCTGTACCAGTGGATCTTTCAGATCGTACCATACAACAATCCATGGGCCAATTTTCGGTGAAGAGACCATTCAACCCGTGACCCACCAGATGTAGCCGTTTTGACGGTGTCCGTGTGCGTCTTCATGTCCGATCGTTGTGTGGTCTGCGTCTCATCGTCCATCGCTTCCGGTTCGATGTATTTGATCATCCAATTCGCGTGCGAACGATCGGTGTTGCGAATGATGTAGTCGAGCACGATCATGCGTTGCGTCAGCACCTGTGTGCACATGCGTCATTAAAGGGTGTGTCCGACGTAAATGATCACTGCTGCTCACTATTCTGTAGTTTTTTGGATAAAAATTTTGTGAAAAAACATTTCTACCCGGATCGCAAACCTTCAGCCTCTGCTTGATGTGATTGGGCAGTTTCTGATAGACGTTCGGTTCGAGATAGTATCCGGCGTTGGTGTACCCGTGCATGAACTCCTGCATCGAGCCGGCTTTGGGCGGCAGTCGCGCCAGCGGCCGATCGCGCACGCGTTTCGGATAATTGAATGTGGGCGAGGCGAGCCAGACGAGACGCGTTTTCGGCACCACGTTCAGTTCCAGCCATTCGTCTACAATCGACGCGCCGACTTCGCTCAGATAACTGCATGGAGGGAACGATATCGCTGGTTTTCGACTCAAATCTTGTTGCGAGATTATTGGATTATTTGTATTCAAGTAGGGATGTTTCACGGGGGCATCAACTCGATCGTGTCGGGTTTTGCGTTCACGTGTCCATATTATGGGGTGCATTTCCAATCACAATGACCTACAGGTGCGCCATCCGACCGTGAAAAACAAGTCAAGATCAGCGACGAAAGCCCACCACTGCACAATTATGAGTCTCGTGTGTCATCAATGAACATGATGACGGCACATGACGAAAAGTTATGTGTGATGCCTAAACGCATTCCTCAAACGCACCCGTGATCGCTGAGCAGACACTTTCGTCCGAAACAGCAGGGCGAAAAAAATCGCTGGACGGCTTTCGGCCATTTCGGATTCAACGGCGCGAACGGCTCTTCGTCTTTCGGTTTGAATACGCCCACCATCTGCGAATATGGTTTTCGATGAGAGAATGTTGTCATTCGAATGAATTATGCCCATTGGGCATGATAACAATGGGCATGCATGATAACATGCACCATGTTGAAGCTGTCTGCAATCGTTCAGAAAAATACCAACTCTTAAAACAAATCGACTAACCCCAAATCTGTGAAACATCATCAACTCACCTCCTTTCGACTGTTTCTGACAAAATATGATCCTGATGACCCAGTTGGTATCAGCTGTGGATATATGCCCTGCTCGATGGCCCGTTCAATGTCCATCAATTGCGTTGTGTATTCGGCATCATCAGGAAATCTCGCGTCCGGATCACTGCCTGACGGTCGATCGAATAGACCCAGATGCTTCCATGATCGCTCGGCTGTCGCCTGAAAGCCTGATTTTTTTATTTAGGCAAAATTTGAGCCGAGCTCCTGGAACATCAGTGCAGTGCACTCGTTTGCGCTGCGTGATGGTTGAAAGAGCTCGAGGTCCAGTGAGACAAATTGTCAATTTCTTATGGTATTGACAACATTGTATCAGGCTTTACAATTCTTTATGCATACTGTATGCATTCGCAGTCGTACTGATGATAACCCAGTGCACCGTTTTTTTCACATTTGCTCTCCAAGCTTACAGACACACTATTGCACGTTGCAAACCTGCAGACTGCGCACGCTCTTCTCAATTTCCCGCTCAATTCTCGCTACCGTCGTTTCAACCGTCGTCTCTTTCGGGTCGGTCTTGTCTGCGGGCTAAAAAAGGAGCAAGAAAAATGCAAAATTTTTCTTTTGTCTTCCAATTTTCCTCGTATTTACCTCTTCAATTTTGTAACTTCTTCTCTGTTCTTCCTCTTTTCTCCTCTGTTCCTCTGTTTCTTCCTGGGTAGATTTGTCGGTCGGGGTCAAGGGGTCCAGTTTGATCTTTGCCCGTTTCTTCGATACGTACCGACTGGGCGGGGGATGGGGTCGCATATGACTGATGTTTCGCATACTTATGATGTTCGCTTGTATTACGGTATTGGCGTGTAAATCGGGATTGCGTTTGGTGTCAGGATCGGCAGAAAAATAAATTAGTGGTAATGAGTCCAATATTTGTGTGGAGATATGAGGATCCGGACCATATAATATCGGGCCAAAAAATTGTTGCCACGGTTTGGTAAGAATGAAATTCCAATATTTTGTTTTTGTTCGTGACTGTTTGCGTGGTCTTTATTTCGAGACACCCCAGAAGAAAGACATATTAGAAAATTATGATGATGAAGTCGTGAACGGTAATTTGTAGTCAACGTGGTACAATGACGATTGCTGGTGCACTTTGAGTCAGTGGAATATGGTTCAGAGTCACGCGTTTAAAAATTGTTCTTGTTCATATTTCTGCACCTGTACCTTCCACCCCCCATTTCAGCCGGTATGACCTGCATCCAGGGTCTGCCTTACAAGGACAGTTCGGGTCGACCTTTCCAATGTCAGGGTGCGTCGAATCAAATCGGCAACATTTTCGTCACGACCACGTGTCCCGTCAATTACGAATGCTACTTCGATGGGTTCCGATACGGATGCTGTCCGCGACAATGTAAAAATGCTTTTTTTATTATTTTAAGAACTTTTTCGACAACTTGTGCCAATTTGGCACATACTATCAAACACAAATAGTCCCACAATCTTGTCATTGTGATGTTTCACACAGCAATGGGTTCAAAAATGGGTTGGTGAAAACAAAACTAGTTTGGTTTTATTTATACTTGTATGAGCGGGCATTTCTGCATGGGGGACCAGAAAGCACATTTGAGCAAGACCACTTTGAGCAAGTGAAAAAGAGCAGAGTCCAAAAGAGCAGAACCTAAAAACGAATAGGCCTAAGCCTAAGCCTAAGCCCAATCACAAAACTAATCTTAAGTGTAAGCCTAAGCCTAAGCATAAGCCTGATACCAAAATCAGCCTGAGCCCAAGCCATTGAACAAAAGTGCTCTGCTCTTTTGGCCCTGCTCTTTTTCACTTGCTCAAAGTGGTCTTGCTCAAATGTGCTTTGCTCAATTGTCCGGCCACCGCTTACTTTTCGAAAGCACCCAAGCAGATGAGTGAATGTGAACGTCGTTGTTCACTCACGCTCATTCGTTAGAGGGAATCAGCGCCAGAAACAAACAGGTAGAGAAAGACCAGTTCGCTGGTTGACAATATGAAACAACAAGTTGCGTTAATTGTTGTGTGACCCTATGGGTGCAGCCAACGGTGTAAAGTATAAATTAAACCAAACTAGTTTTGTTTTCACCAATCCATTTTTGAACCCGCCTTCGACCACAAAATGGCGCTTTGAACCGTTACTCCCGAATGATGATGTGATGAATGATTAAGTTAATGACTCCAAAAATAAACACGACGTCAGATTCGAAGTAAAAATGATTTGGAATTCTGTCGGATACGCTGAAATTCCACTCTAAAACCATTGTATTGTTTCAAGCTTTCACACAGAACGGAAGTCCGAACACTTTTACACGACCAGTCAGCACGTCTGAGCCCTCGTCAGATTTTTTTGTAGATTTTGGTGTTCCTGGTGATACTACAAAACCCATTTTTGTAGAATTTGGTGTTGCTGCTGATTCTACAAAATATTACATCCAGCCAGCAAAGAGACATACTGATCCTTGACCAAGACAAAAGGCAATTCGATTCGCAGTATGCAAAGAAAAATGAAAAACAATGACTAATATCGAAAACGAATGGTTACCGTATACCAAGCCTTGCGTGGCTGTGACGTGTTTCCACTGAAAAAATGTCAAAACCTGTTGAACCATGCATGTAAAAAATGGGCACGGCAGTTGGAAACGTGGTGAAACATCAGTTACACAGAATCTTATTGATGTGATGTGCGATAACCACTGTGACACACAAAGGAACGCCGAGTCTTTAATTTGCAATACGCGTTCAAGTTGAGTCCCTGGCCTTGTTACAGTACCAGCTGCAATTTTTGGCTGATTGAGGCCTGCGCCTGCAGCGCCTGCAGGCTCAAGAGCCTGCGCAGGCTCAATACAAAAGATAGCAGCCTGCAGAGCCTGCAGGCTCGGCGCAGGCTTCGCAGGCCCAGTGTATAAGCGGTCGCAGGCGCAGGCTCATGAGCCTGCAGCGCCTGCAGGCTCTGCAGGCTCGGCGGATGCACAGCTGCGCTTGCTTGTTTTTGTGACATTTAGTCTTGTACCTTTTATGGACGGAGTGCGTATTATCTCGTATTTAGCTTAGTATATGGATATTTGTTGCATGTTTTATTAGTACATGGTTACCTTTCTTATAGTTTTCTGCTGAAACTTGACAAAAAACGCGAAAAGGAACTTGTTTCTTATTAAACAGTGAATCTGGATAAAAGTGGCCTTATCGACAGTTTTATTGCTTATTCTTTCAACGCTTTGGTTTTTTCAGCGTGAACGTTGTATAAATGCTTCAAACAACTGAGAAAAACTGAATTAAAATCATATCACAAAGCACAAAAAGTAGCTGTGCATCCGCCGAGCCTGCAGGCTCATGAGCCTGCGCCTGCGACCGCTTATACACTGGGCCTGCAAAGCCTGCGCCGAGCCTGCAGGCTCTGCAGGCTGCTATGTTTTGTATTGAGCCTGCGCAGGCTCGTGAGCCTGCAGGCTCTGCAGGCGCAGGCCTCAATCAGCCAAAAATTGCAGCTGGTACTGTATCTTGCAGCTTTTGCTGAGACCATTGCCCTAATCGAACCATCACCGTGCTAACCTTTTGACAATTTCTCTGATGAAATCTATTTCGTCCATGTAAGGCGCGACCATTGATGGCATGAAGCAGGCGCAGCACTCCATGTTGAGAATAACCAACGGAACGAAGCAGTTGAAATCACTCGACACAGAGACACTTGTTAATGTGATTGCTTCCCACCGATGGGCATGACACCAGAATAGCGACATCGGCCCTTGACCCCCAATGTCAGGAAGTTCATGTCAGGTCAGGTCAGGTTGTTCATGAAGTTATAAGGTCGCATTCATAATCAGATGATCCAGCGAAATCACTTCAATAAATTTAAAAAATCCGAAATCTATATTTTTTAGCAAAACAGATCTACCCAGAATGTTCCAACAACAGCTTGTATTCTGGTGTCGCTGTTTGTGTCCGCAGTCGTCAGCCAGCCAATCAGCTACGGTGACGAGACACATTTCTGTATTTCGTACGTCGAATGTCTGGAATCGAACACGGAAAGTCGATGTCAACGATGGTTTGGCTCGCAGGCGTGCACCGTTAGTGAAACAGCAGCTAACTTGGCGATTGGAATGAGTTATACAGCTGGCATTATGACTGAAACATCACCCAATCCCAATCACCAATTTCAGACAGCGAGTGAGCTCGTGAAACATTGGAAAGTGGGCGATCGCCTCGAAGCCCTCGACCGTCTCTCATTGCGTATTATATATTTATGAGAGAAATAACTTCAAAAAAATCTATTTTTTGAAAAAATCCAACGTTGTCATCGAGCACGCCAACAGGCTGAACTTTCGTTGAGCACGTTCGATTTGCTGACGTAGTTGCCAGGGCGCAGCAGCCTGAACACATGCATAAGACACAAACAAGCGTCGGGTTGAGACGGTTGAGGGCTTCGAGGCGATCGCCCACTTTCCAATGTTTCACGAGCTCACTCGCTGTCTGAAATTGATGATTGGGATTGGGTGATGTTTCAGTTATAATGCCAGCTGTATAACTCATTCCAATCGCCAAGTTAGCTGATGTTTCACTAACGGTGCACGCCTGCGAACCAAACCATCGTTGACATCGACTTTCCGTATTCGAGTCCAGACATTCGACGTACGAAATACAGAAATGTGTCTCGTCACCGTAGCTGATTGGCTGGCTGACGACTGCGGACACAAACAGCGACACCAGAATACAAGCTGTTGTTGGAACATTCTGGGTAGATCTGTTTTGCTAAAAAAATATAGATTTCGGATTTTTTAAATTTATTGAAGTGATTTCGCTGGATCGTCTGATTATGAATGCGACCTTATAACTTCATGAACAACCTGACCTGACCTGACATGAACTTCCTGACATTGGGGGTCAAGGGCCGATGTCGCTATTCTGGTGTCATGCCCATCGGTGGGAAGCAATCACATTAACAAGTGTCTCTGTGTCGAGTGATTTCAACTGCTTCGTTCCGTTGGTTATTCTCAACATGGAGTGCTGCGCCTGCTTCATGCCATCAATGGTCGCGCCTTACATGGACGAAATAGATTTCATCAGAGAAATTGTCAAAAGGTTAGCACGGTGATGGTTCAATTAGGGCAATGGTCTCAGCAAAAGCTGCAGGATAACAAGGCCAGGGACTCAACTTGAACGCGTATTGCAGATTAAAGACTCGGCGTTCCTTTGTGTGTCACAGTGGTTATCGCACATCACATCAATAAGATGCTATGTAACTGATGTTTCACTACTTTTCCAACTGCCGTGCCCGTTTTTTGCATGCATGGTTCAACAGGTTTTGACATTTTTTGGTGGAAACACGTCACAACCACGCAAGGCTTGGTATACGGTAACCATTCGTTTTCGATATTAGTCATTGTTTTTCATTTTTCTTTGCATACTGCGAATCGAATTGCCTTTTGTCTTGGTCAAGGATCAGTATGTCTCTTTGCTGGCTGGATGTAGTATTTTGTAGAATCAGCAGCAACACCAAATTCTACAAAAATGGGTTTTGTAGTATCACCAGGAACACTAAAATCTACAAAAAATCTGACGAGGGCTCAGACGTGCTGACTGGTCGTGTAAAAGTGTTCGGACTTCCGTTCTGTGTGAAAGCTTGAAACAATACAATGGTTTTAGAGTGGAATTTCAGCGTATCCGACAGAATTCCAAATCATTTTTACTTCGAATCTGACGTCGTGTTTATTTTTGGAGTCATTAACTTAATCATTCATCACATCATCATTCGGGAGTAACGGTTCAAAGCGCCATTTTGTGGTCGAAGGCGGCACTTTCAGCCTATACCTGTTCGCTAACATCCGACGCTGGGCGTACGTGCACGGTGGCCACGTCCCGCTGGTACTACGACACGACAACACGACGATGTTCCACGTTCACCTATTACGGCTGTGACGGGAATTCCAATAATTTCCCATCGCAGGACCTGTGCATCTCCTATTGCGGCGTTGGGGGTGCGTGAACCACTACTATTTCTTGCACGATTGCATTGATTAAAGCAACGGATGGTTTCGACTTTGAAACATCACAGGCTGCAGCAGCGGTGGTCTGGTGTACACCGAGCCGGGCACCTCATTTCCGCGCACGTGCAGCGCTGCAGTCACCTGTCCAAGCGGTTACGTGTGTGAGCCGATCAACACCAATGGCGTGGTCGCTAGTCGATGTTGTCCATCCAGGGGTATGCTGAATATTTTTGATGTTTTAAATGCCCATGTTAAAACATGCCCCATTTCCAAATAGAATGAATTTGAAGAAGTTTTCGTTCGTTTCTTTCAGACACGGTCTGCAGCACTGCGCCCCAAAGTGGCAACTGTCTGACGAGTCAGACATTGAACCTCGAGCGCTACTACTTCAATCGAGTGTCCCGCACGTGCCAGACGTTCACGTTTCGCGGCTGTTCCACGTCGTTCAACAATTTTGCCACCCTGGCGCAATGTCAGAACTACTGTCAGTCGGCTGGTAAGTTTCAGCTTATGTACCTTTCTGATGGTCAGACACAACAGTCGGGTCATATCTGTTGCGATGGATGGGCATGATAACAAGTGTGTTATCATGCCCATTGACGGGTGTTCTAGACAAAATCATCCCAATGTTCATGCTGTTTGTCCGTTGTTATTATCCCAGAAATATCGCCATAAACATAAATGTATACCAGGTTGTCCGAGTGGTGACCTAGTGTTCATCGACCCGTCCAGCAATCGGCCGCGTTCGTGCAGCACTTCGTTGACCACCGGCTGTCCGACCGGGTACACCTGTCGATATGACGGTCTCACACAGACGAGCGTGTGTTGTGGCAGCACTAGTGGCGGTGAGTCAGTTTGTGTGTGGTTTCGTATTTTTGGGACACTCTGTGCGTCTGTGCACCAAAAATTAGTCACCCACAGATAAGGATGGCGGTTTCCAAATAAAACAAGATTTTTTTATGACGTGAATATCACATCAGTGAGTAGCTTCTTGGCCTCCCTCTTAACAAAAACAGATAATTTATCACAACCGAACCATATCCAGGTGTTTGCGCTGCGAACCAGCGCGCGTTCATGAATCCACTCACCCAACAGCCGCAAGAATGTCTACCCGGCGTGTCCCAGTCGTGTTTCAGTCCGTTCCAGTGCAATTTCAACAACCGCGACGGCAAATACTACTGTTGCGCGCCGCAGGGCGGAAGTCGGTGATGTTTCATTCGCTGAAATTTGTGGAAGATACAAGAAGACATTCAGATTTCTTCAGATTTCTGTCCGGCGGGTCGCGCTGTGTACAACACGCCGGGCACCAACGCCCCGATCCAGTGCACTGTCAGTTTGTTCACGAATTCCGGGTGTCCATCCGGGTACACCTGTCAAACGGCGGTGCCGGGCAGTGTCAGTGGTTATTGTTGCACGTCGAACAGTGAGTTGCGGTTTTAGACAAGTTTTTTTTGTATTTTACAAGATAATATTTCTCAAAAACAAAAAAAACAAACAAACTGCAGCCGCCTGCCCGAACGGCGCCACGATCGAGCTCAACCTACAGGGCAACCCGATCCCGTGCATTGTGGGTTCGCTGACTGTGTGCGGTAATGGGTACAGTTGTCAGACGGCGTTGTCGGGTACCACGTCTGGCTTCTGTTGTTTGGGAAGTGGCGGTGCTGTAAATGGTTAGTAGGTACCTGTGCGGTGTGTTAAAACTCAGTGCATATGCACATATGGACTCTTCGCAAGATGAACCAGTTCGTGTTGTTAATCACGACATCTAGTGGATTTGAACTGATGGTGACCTGGTGCACCGTCAAAACAATTCGCAACGGAAAACCCCACAAAAACACACACCACAATTCACATCACACGCATGTATTTTAAACATATTTTAAAATACATAAACGTAACCCAGGCGGTTGTCCCCCTAAATTTGTTTAAATTTCACAGGCGGCTGTCCCCCCGGCCAATTCCTCGTCCAATCGTTGACCGGTCAAACGTGCAACGCGTTCAGTGCCACCACCGGATGTCCGTCGGGGGCCACCTGTCAGTTTTCGGTGACCAACGCGCTATATCAATGTTGCAGTCCTACGCCACCACAAACGAACCCGATCGTGAATTGTGAGTGTTGGATTATTGTAATGCTTGTAACTTGTTGTCATTGTAATTTGTTGTTATTGTCGGTAAAGTGCAACTATGTATTGTGTGTCTGGCCCTTTTCGGACATCACCACTTGGGTTCGAAACAAGCAACATAACTTCAAGAACTGCTCCATGTGAAACATCATGAACCAATAAAACAAGTCCATGCGTATTACAGCGAACGGTTGTCCGTCAACGCAAGTGGCGTACCTCGAGATAACCGGTCAACCCCGCATCTGTCCATCGGTTGGCTCAAGCGTTTGTCCCGTTGGATATTTCTGTCAATACTCGACGGCACGACAAGTGTTCCAGTGTTGTGGACTGAATGGCGGTCAGTTTTGGTTAATGTGGCAACCATGTTGTTGGACCACTGTGTCATCCGACGGATGGGCTTGACCATGTTTGGTGATATGTGCATCGATAAATCAACTCTTTTGATGCAACCGATCGACCGAAACCTGGATCCGCCCCGCCACTGCAACCCTATGTATACGGACCAAAAGATGTGCTGTGTAATCGTCAGTGTAGATGTAGATGTACCACAATGAATTGATCGTCAAAACATTTGTGAATTTTACGACCTTGTTCTCCAATGCAGGTTGTCCGGGCAACCAAGTCGCACAGATAGCGGGCACCGGTTCAGCGCAACTGTGCAACCTGGGTATCCCCGGTTCCTGTGCCCCCGGCTACCAGTGTGCACAGGGCACTCAGGGTCAGGCCGTGTGCTGCAGCAACGGACAACAACAGCCTATACCACCAACGCAACCACCAACGCTAAGTCGGTCACTGCAGTGGTGGTTTTGAAACAGTTTTTGTTATTGGCTTATAAAAGTGTCGTTGATGCAAGTCGTAGCCGCAACGCATACACAGTAGCTACATTTATGTACATAAGTTGTTGGGCCCATTTGGGGCTGCATTGCGTATACTTGCGTCGACCACATTAGTACTAGCCGTTTCTGTTTCCACAGTATGACATTCAAGTAGTGCACCATATTAGTGTTGACGTCACCGTTGAACACGATACCAAAAACGACAACGTCGCAAAAAAGCATGAGTGCTGTACATAACATTCACAAGGTGTCTCAAACGTTGCACGCTTGTAGCCTGCGGCATCAGCGAGATCCTCTTCAGCGGTGTATGCCTGCCGCGTGTCCAACCGGGCCAGTCCTGCGTCGTCTCGCAACAATGTCAGGGCGGGTCGACCTGTCAGAACAGCTTCTGCACCTGTCCCCCCGGTCAATTTGCCGTCAACGGGCAATGCAACCAACCGACCCAGCCACCCACCCAGCCTCCGATTACATTCACCAACCCACCGATTACGTTTACAAATCCCCCGTTCACACAGCCGCCGACTTTGAGTGAGTTGGTTTGTTTTGTTGTCATGTTGTTTGTCACGCGTATACATGGAGCGGAAAAGTGACCAACAGGCTACCAGACAATTATACATCTATACAACTCAAGTTCTGCAGCAACGCGTTTCCGATTAGCATGTCGTGGTGGTGGTACTGTATGTACTTACACCTTCACGAAGAAGGGGAAATCATGGTTAGACTGTGAGGGATCTCAACGGATTGGACTAGGTTTTTGATGTCACTGAACCTTTTCTAAAAACGAAATTGTCAATTCCATCCAAACCAGAAAATGACCAAGTATAGTCCGTCCACCAGCTCATGGCACTTTGTGTTGCTGCTGACTGGTTTGGTCCCTTCCTCCACGTTCTAATGAAAGAGAAATTGAGTGTGAGCGATTTTGCAAAAAACTAAAAAATAATAAAATGTGTCGAAAACGATTGAATTCGATCAAATTTAAAATTAAATTAAATTAAAATCTATAAAACACGTCGATTTCATACAGACAGCAATTTAGGAGCAAAAATAATTTTTTTCGGAAACTCAATTTCTCTTTCATTAGAACGTGGAGGAAGGGAAAAGCCGCCCCCAACAAAAAAAAAAGCCCCCTGCCGTGGATGGACATACATAGCTAATATAAGTACAAATTGCACTCAACTCTCTGCAGACCCGTGTCCGCCCGGTCAGAGTGCATGGACGGATAACGGCGTGCCCCGGTCATGTCTGGGCAACAGTTTCGGCTGCCCGGCCACGTTCTCGTGCACCTACTCAGCAGCGGGACGCTCGTATTTCTGTTGTGGGTTCGGCACGGGGCAGCCGACATCGTCACCTGGTGGGTTACGGAGAGGGGGCAAGATACCTAGCGGCGTCGGACAAGACGGGTATTTAGAAGACAACGGCGACCTCATTATATAAAGGCCAGAGCAGTTTAAAGTCTAAGCCAAGGACAGAGCATAACGTCCAAGATAGTGGCCCACGCTACGATTTAGCCTCGTGGGCACGCGCTGAGTTAGATCTGTGGATGCAGAATAATGCCAGACTGCAGTGGCACCCTGGGCCTTGTCAGCGATAAAAGCGCCAGGCTACCACCATAAACCGAAAATGCTCCAGATCAACTTTGTACATACCTAGGTTGAGTGAAACATAAGCGGTCACCACAGTAGTCGCTGGTTCATCAGCAGCAGCTGATGCCCGAATACATGTATGCCCCTGATAATTTAGGTTCCACACTATTTTTACACTTTACCTTCTTCAGGTGGTCAAGACTGTCCATCAAGCCAATTGTTGATGTTCCCGGGTTCGGGTGCCCCGGTGGTCTGTCAATTATCACCCAACAATTGTCCCTCGCCCTTCCAATGCATCAGTTCGTTGAGTCGAAGACAGAATGTGTGCTGCAGACTGTGAAACGTGTAATTTTCTGACCGAAAAATTCAGAAGTGCGGCCTAAATATCGAATTTATTGCCGTCGAACTTATTTTTTGTCGAGATTTATTTTGCTGTTTCGATGAGTTCTTTTTTTAGCAGGCAACCGCATACTTTTACGTGCAAAAAATGAGCATACTGCGATTCAACAAGGGTCTTGTCATCCTGAGCGTCACTTGCAAAGCTGACGCAAATCGAACAGAACCGTGGTTTTGAGCGTGTTCATATTGATGGACCTGCATAATTCCGGCTTATTCTAATGTCGTCGACACGCAAGTCGTAAATAATTTTGCAGTCGACGTCTGCCGCGTATGGAATTCTCACACCCTTTCGAGTTGCGTCGACTGCGATTACAGACGATTGGCGTCGCCTACATTAGAGTTAGCCTACAATTCGAATAAAAACCAAATGTGTGGTGATACAGATTGTAATGTTCTTTACACTGAAATTCAACCAATGATCGCCGTATAATCATATTTATAATCGTAATAGCTGTCCTCCTCCGATTCCCCTGATTCAGGCTCGCTTGTTGCTATCGTTGTGCTGCTGGTTGATGTTTCACGCGTTTGTGGCCTGAATAATGACAAGTCCCGAGTTCTGCCGTCGTGCCGTCCCGGAGTGACCCTTGGCTGGCGGGTGGTCGTCAAAACTGAAGGGGGTCGGCTGGTCACGGTGCTTTCCCGCCTTGGAGACGCAGGCGCTTTCTTGTCCTCTTTATTCAGCCGCTGTTGAATGAGTTTCTGTCGCCAAGTAGGCAGTTCGCCGTCAGATTCCACAGGTCTTGTCAACGGCGGTGCAGTCTGAGTGGTCGAAGGTGGAGGTTCTGTTATGCGCCTGTGATCTGGGGTTGCTCTGGGACCGGAATTGGGGATAGGTCTGGGTCTGGATCCTGGCCGTGGCCTGGGTCTGACAGCCTGCAGAATTCGGGCAGGTGGTACGGATCTGGACCCAATAATCGGTCGGAGTTTGGGTCTGGTCGACGGTACCCTTGATGACTGGGCTGTGTTCCCTGAATTTCCTTGCAGATTCAGGGTGCGTTCCTGACGCTCAAGATTGGTACGATATCGATTGACGGTCTCTTTGAGAGCGTTGGTTCTGCAAACAAAAAGCTGTTTGGATTTGGAGTATCAAATGGCCGATTGTTGTGAAGCATCACCAGCTTAATACTCTTGATGGGGTGCTTGATCTTTGGCTGGCCGATGTTTCACGCCCGGGACAAAGCTTATTGTCCTAATCAGAAACTTATAGTCAAAAAATATATCCTGGGCAAACCGACTACAGAAAAATGGAAATTTACATTTTTCAAATGAAAATGGCACCACCTGGGTCGTTGACAGCCGGCCTCCACCAGTCCGTGACAACAATACGACCAGGCAAATCGAAACTTTTCCGAATCACATCCTAGCTTGATGTTGTCGTCGATATAGTTGCGACAGTTGTGACGATCGTGTATGCCCGTGCAATCTGGGCAGTTTAATGTTTATTTTCGTTTATTTGGGTTCTGAAGTCAACAGAAACGAAAACACTTGGTCCATACCTTGTCCAAACACAGTCACCAGCAGACGGAGGAAAATGACACCGCTTGCCAACAGCAACATTATGGGCTAATGGCCATCTGAGCTCTGATTCATAATTTCTGACTAAATGTGTCTATCTTTAGTTACCCAAATCATGTGATATTGGACTACTCTTTTAGAAATTAAACCATTCTCGTTGGCTATGGTAAAAATTTGAACTATGATTGCAACAACGTTGGTAACAAAGCGTTATTATTGCATGTGCGTGGTTCACCCACGCACTACGACCATAAAATTTCAGGTGAAAATGTATTGTATTTTGTTGCATGAAACCACTTCACTTTTTGTACCTGTGTACTCCCATTGTCGCCTTGTTGCGTATGCCCATTATTTATGAAAGAAATTATGAATTTTAAAATACATACTTCTAATGACAAGATGAGGTACTTGAAAAACTCTGGGACCAAACACAGCGGTGGTATTGATACCGATGCAGCTCAATAGTCTCCCATGGGGAATGCATTAATCGCGAAAAATTACAAATACTTGCAGTTCATGTACAATAATACATATGTACAAGAAATTCACAATAAAATTATTACACAATTGCAGAAAATAATAACCTGAGTTTAATCACAATCTGAACGAAAAAACCAAACATAGACGAATACGAATCTCAAGCCTTCAAATTCCAACTCATGTCAATTTCACTTTTGAATAGTCATAGTCGTAATCGTAATAGTCATAGGCCGGAGTTGTGGTCGTCACAACATCTTCGGAACTTGTGCTATTATTATCGATTTTTCCCCGATTTAGCGTAAAATTTACGAGTGTTGAGTTTGTTTTCGCTGGCGTTGGCCTACTCGTACTAGGCGACCTTGTGTCAAGCGTCCTTCGTTCGGTAGTCACGACGTTTTGCGTCGTTTTGGCTCTACTTCTTGTGGTCAGAGTTCGTCTGAACTCTTGCAATGATCTAGGCTGAGTTCTCAGTAACACAGTTGTCCATCTTCTGGTTTCATTGATCTGATGGTGAGTGCTGCTGGTGGATAGCCTTGAAGTTAGGGGAGTTTTCGGAGCCGTAGGCAGCTTCGTTTCATCCGATACACGTGTTGTGGTTACGGTAGAGAGTACAGTGGTGGTCGTGATTACGGTTGGGATTACTGTAGTGGTCGTGGTCACATTAGGGATTGCTGTGGTGGTCGAGGTTACGGTAGGTGTTCGTGGCGGAACCGTTTTTGCACTGGCCAGACGCAAGATCAATTCGTGCCTTTGCAGCCAGTACTTTCTGGTGTTCGGTCCGATGAATGATCGTTCATGACGATTCGTGGTTGATCCATTAGTCGTTGTGGCTTCGACTGTGGTTGTTGTTGTTTGTGTCGGTGTAGTACCTGAATGAGGGTGTAATCAGGTTGGATTTTGTTCAGGCTTGGGGCGTCCCTACAAACTGACCATGTCGGAAGAAGCGCTGAAAGTACAACACCCACCTACACAAAAGAACACCCCCCCCACGGATTACGGTGTTTTTGTGATTACAGTCAAGGCATGGCCGATTACCATGACCCATGTTCCAGACTTGGAGCTTCGGGCGTGTCAAATACGCTGCGTACTCTTCGCTTTGCCTTGCAAGTTATAGAGTGCAGCAATTTTTAAGCTGTTCAAAACGATTTTTTTCTGATTGAAACAGAGCTCAACCAAACCAACCATTAGTTCCCAGCGCGGTCACATCTGGCTGTCGTGACACACTATCCCCGCCAGAATTACTAGCCGCATTCGTTCGTCTCTGCCAGTCCCTCAACATGAGGTGTCGACGAGCCAATAGATTGTAGGGCAGACGATCGCATTGGACGTACACCACTGAATTATAGATGGAAACAATCCCCCGTATGCACAAGTCCATGCCTGAGCGGGTTCACGTACGAAAAACAGGGTATCACCATTGCCAGTTGCGCTCAGTGTTAGGCCGCATTCACAATGCAGCGCGTTAGCGTGTTAGCGCGTTAGCGTGTTGCTGATTAGCGTGCACGCTTTTTCCGCACGCTTTTGCATTCACAATGGAAAATTGAAAAAGCGCGTTAGCGTGCGCGTTTATCAGTGACACGCTAATGCGCTAACGCGCTAACGCGCTAATCAGCAAAACGCGTTTGCATTCACAATGCCCGTTGGTCTGGGTGTTGGCAAATGCCGAATTTTTTATTTCCTTTGTTTTGAAAACGGCAACCAATCACTTTCAAGATTCATTCAAACTTATTTTGATTCTAAAGGAACATTTTGCTCAATTGGAAAATCTAGCTATTTACGACAAGAACAATCCATGCGTGCAATACAGTCTCCTTGTCGTGTCATGCATCACAATTATACCACCTGAGAGGATACACAACACATAAGCAGATGAACAACGTTCTGCGCAACGTTTGCTTGCAGCTAATATAAGAGCAGCCGAAACTGTTTGCCTCAATCGATTGATAGCGTAATAAGATATGCTTCTAAGCATCAAAATGGAACAAAAATAGTCTCAGTGAACGCAGCAGGCTTTATTTCCTATGTTTTCACATTTTTTTGTGGCCTGATAATGTTTTCAAATTAAATTATAAACTTTAGAACACGCGCATCCAGTGCTAACGCGCAAAAAAATTAGAGCCAGTCCTAATCGTGAAAAGCGCGTTAGCGTGCACGCTAACGCGCCAACGCGCTAATCAGCTTTGCATTGTGAATGCAAAAGCGCGTTGCGCATCTGCGCGTTAGCGTGCGAGAAAAGTTGCTCGCACGCTAACGCGCTAACGCGCTAATCAGCTTTTTCCATTGTGAATGCAAAAGCGTGCGCATCTCGCACGCTAACGCGCTAACACGCTAACGCGCTTGCATTGTGAAGGCGGCCTTACACGCAGCCTCACACAATCGCAGTGCACAACGCACACAATGCATGTGCAACCAGTGCACGCAGACATGGCCAGCTCGTTGATGTCAAACGCATTGGTGTTGTTTTATAAAAGAACAATTTCGTCTGCTAATAGTGTCTCACCGGTTCGAGAACCGCTTAGGCACGATCTTGTGAATATTTGGGATTGTGTTTGACTTGAGAATGTTGCGCATTTTCGTATCCGATTGTCAAACCAGCGGTTGTAGGTACTTTTCATGAAAGCTGCACCCCACCAATCAAACACTGAGGAAGCTTACCGAAATAATTAGCGGTTATCAGCAGAGTGAGCATGGCAAGCAGCCAGCTATGGTCACCTTCAGCAGCGAGCATTTCGAAATTCGAAAGTTTACCATCAACGGCGTTCGGATTCCAAAATCATGATGAATAATCGATATCAAATGGAACGCATATATCAATCAATAATCTATTGAATCAATTATTTGGTTTATGGCTGGCTTGACAGGTCAAGATGCACGCGATGCGTGCGTTCTGTCTGGGCTGTGGTGTTCGCCCGGCGAAATTTTGTTTTTGAACAGAACAAGTGTTCCGTCCTTTACGCACTTTTCTGTGATTTCAAGTGCACTTGCAATGCGATAGCTTAAACAGCTACAAGGTATGCACATATACCCACGTATACCTACCAACCATACTTGGTATGTACGTATACCCACATAACTTTGTGGCTGACAAGCACCAAATTTTTTTGGAAACATGAATATCAACGTTTTGCTGACAGACACTGTCACGTTTCTTGGCGGTGTTTGTTAGTGCACAACACCCCGCCCACCAACGTCCAATGTACGTCAATCGCCTGTAATTGATTCATAATTTCATAATAATAGATTGTATGCAGAATGCGCATATATTCGGGGTGGGGGGTGGTATACAGTAATTGTTATGCCCGTCTGTCGCTGGCTTTTTCACTTTCTTACTTCTTTCGCGGTCACCGTTTCGAAAATGATCTTTATGGTGGAAGTAAGAGTGCTGGCATAGTGCATGTGTATCATGCATCATCATCCAAGATCGCACTGTAGATTCAGGAGTTACCGAAAGTGAAGTTTTCGTATTTTACTGCAATCCGACAAGTGAAAAGGACATGAGTGAGTTTTCAAGTGCCTTTGAATGCCTCGTGTATAATACCCAGCACCCATGAGTCGAAATAAAGTTCTTAGCACAAGCCCATTGCTAGAAATTCGCAGACAGTGACAGTGAGCCAACTCTTGTTGCGGCGAGAAGTTAATTGTGTTATTCGCTTCACAAATAAACCAACCAACGAACGAACACAGTACAGCAGTGTGCAGTACCGTGAAAAGCTGCTGACAGTGGGTGATATTTTCGAAGCGGTGTAAAGGTCAGTTGGGTGTAAAGGTCGGTGGAAAGCTAGGTCGACAGCTCAGTGTGATAGACCTCGATGTAAACTTGAAACATTCCACGTTAATAACTGGCAATGTTTCACGTTTACACCGAGCTACGCCGACTGAGCTGTCGACCGAACTTTACGCCGACCTTTACACCCAACTGATCTTTACACCGTTTCGAAAATTCCACCCAATATGTGATGTCAAACAGTGAATAAAAAACCTCCCTATGCTTACCTTGCGTTGACACAGGTGTCTCTGGGACTGAACGATTGACTTTTCAATGGGTTTGAAAAAGACCGTATTGGCTCGTGTTGTCGATCGATGACCACTGAACAGAACATTTTCTAAACCGTTTGCCTGATCCGCAAGGCGCAAATGTGTATGTTTATGTACATAATGTTTACGCTTCATGGGTCAGACAACTTTGTTCCGAAAATCTCTAAAGCTCGCTCAAATAAGCCAGAAAAATGAGGGGACCGCTGAGGCTGAACCACTTGAGTTCATGCAAAATGGCGACATTTGTGATGGGCTAGTACTGTAGTTGGGCACCAGGGCCACGAGTGCTGCACGCGTAAAGACAGAATTCACCCAGAGTTGCAGCTGGTGTACCAGCTGCAACTTTGGGTGAATTCTGCACGTACATACGCGTGCAGCACGCGTAAAGACAGAATTCACCCAGAGTTGCAGCTGGTACTGTACATAGGCCCAAATTCTCGAAAGCGCAACCGTCACCGGGGTGGTTGCGCCCCCAAAAACAGTGATGACAACTTCCAGCTGACTGACCTCAATTTGCTGCGTGCTTATGCGAACAGCAGCGCTGTTCAACGCATGCACGTTTTGGGACTAAAAGGTAATTTACGCACCGAAGTTGAGAGCGTCAGATGTATTAAATACACTGTTGCGCAACCGCCCCCGGTGGGCGGTGGCGCTTTCGAGAATTTGGGCCCACAGTATGTGTCAATTCTCAAACAGTTCGCTGGATCCTTCGAACCCTTACTCAATCATAAAATGAGCAACAATGTAACAGAAACGGAAACTCAGATAAAATCCAAAGTGCGATGACCCCAACTCCATAGCTATTTTTCTATAAAAGGGTGCATTTGACTATAAGGTATTCATTCTTTCGTTTCTCAACCTTCGCCAACATCATCAATTTCACTGATCTAATTTCTTTGGCTTGCGATTTCCAAATTTGACATCATCTCTCTCAAAAGATTTTCTGCGCGCCCTCAATTTCTGACTTCAACCCGCCGAAAAACCGACTGAATCAGCAGTAAGATCATCAAACGCGACAACGTGAACTTCAAACAATTCAAATCCTAAACCAAAGGTATGCAAATGCTTCAGCTTCTAAAAAAACATCAGACATTGGCGAGTAAAATTCAAATAAAACCAATCTGCCACCGGTGTTATCATGCCTGTCAGGGCTCGGCTCCAAGAATCGAGCGAAAATTCAGGCGTCAAGATCAGTCGTCATGAAGAAAAGCCGTGTAAATACATATATGTTTGACACGATTGCAGTGCGACCATCAAAATGATACAAGAAGAGATAATCGTGGACGTGCAACAGCCGCCATCGAAGCCGACGCCTTCGAGCACGAGCGCGACGACTACGACGAGCACAGGCGGCAAGCCCCAATTCAGCATTGATTCCCTGATCGAACGTCTGCTCAAAACCGCCGGCTCACCGATGATGTTGCAGCAGACGGTGCCCGAACACGACATTGTCACCGTGTGCGTGCTCGCAAGGGATATAATCATGAAACAGGTGCGCAGATTTGTATATTAGTGCCGTGCGTATAAGCGGCACACTTGTATTATGGACGCGGCTATGAGGCAGTTTATTAAATTCCTGTCCTGTCTAAAATATTAGTGCTGTGTGTGTAAACATAGACACGTTTTTGCGTTTTCTTTACACACGGCACTAATTTACTGGTGATTGCAGCCGTCGTTGTGCGAAGTGGCGGTGCCCTGTCGCATCGTCGGCGACACACACGGCCAATATTCGGATCTGTTGCGCATTCTGCATCGCGGAGGGTTCCCGCCCGAAACGCGCTATCTGTTTCTCGGTGACTACGTCGATCGTGGACGACAGGTTACTGTAGTTTGTGGGTTACGGTGGCTAGTCCGACCTTCCAGGAAAACTTTCTTTGTTTCAGAGCCTCGAGGTGATCTGTCTGTTGATGTGCTACAAAGTGAAACATCCCGAACACGTGTACCTGCTTCGCGGTTAGTCGGTCTGCGGTTTCACAGGCAGCTGTTTTATTTTTGTCGACCTCCTTTTCCAATGCAGGCAACCACGAGACGGCGGCAATCAATCGCGCCTACGGATTCTACGAAGAGTGCACCAAACGCTACTCGGCCCGTCTCTGGCAGGTGTTCACGGTTAGTGTTATGAAACATCATCATTGCCTGCATGCTGGGGCCAATGCAGAGGAGTAGCAGTGCAAAAGTTTCATACCTAAATGAATACGCCTGATTATGCGCACGGCACCAATATTCTTGATTCACCCAGGACGTGTTCAACTGTCTGCCGTTTGTCGCCCTGGTGGCGGGTCGCATTCTATGCATGCACGGTGGACTGTCGCCAGAGTTGAACCACGTCGACCAGCTCAAGGCCATTCAACGACCCGTTGATCCGCCGAATCCATCGCTACTCATCGATCTCATATGGGCCGATCCGGTTGGTGTGTATGCAGATGGGGACCGGAACTGGAACATGAACCTGTAGGAACTGGAACTTGGACTGGAATAGGAACCGGAACCTGAACTGGTGAAAGGACCGTAGCTTAAACCGGCACACAGGCACTTTAACTGCATAGTACATATATGGGAGCTGGTGGAAGCAAGCATGCAAAGATATGTAGGCTGGAACTGGAATTAGAACCGAACAAAACTAACATCAAAGCAGCTAAATTGGTGCTAACTAGTGATGCTTCACTGCCAACAGGACAAGGGCATGAAAGGCTGGAAACAGAATGCGCGCGGCGCGTCGTTCATGTTCGGGGATGACATCGTCTACGACATCTGTTCGAAACTTAATCTCGATCTGGTCGTGCGCGCACATCAATGCGTCGAGGTATACGGTACCGTGGGATACTGTAAACATGCGGGTTACTGTAACCACACTACAACTGTAACCCAGTCCATTACCGCATAGGACGGCTACGAGTTCTTCGCCGATCGTCATCTGGTCACCGTGTTCTCGGCGCCGAACTATTGCGGACAGTTCAACAACGCCGCCGCCGTCATGAAGGTTGATTTTCAGAAATTCCTTTAAAAAAGTAAATTTTTTCAAAAAAGTAAATGTTCGAAAAAACATTTCGAGGTGAACGAGCAACTGGAGGTGCGTTTCGAGGTGTTCCGCGCGGTGCCCGGCGGTGGCGGCTGCATGTGAAACATCGCACAACACTGAACGTGATTCAACAGTGCGCACAGTTGCACAAGCTTGTTGTGTAATCCGTCACATTTCCTTCTCGCCTCATTGTTATCTGATGACGCAAGCTTGTGGAATTTGCCCTGCAACCGACTATGACCATAGCGTTGGCTTGCATTGACGTATTTTTCCGTAATTTGGTACGGCTTCATGATCTGAAATGCGAGTCGATTCTATCAGACCAACCTTTGAATGCTGATACCACCACAAAAACGACCATTGTGATCAAAGGACACAAATTTCAAAATTCTAAGCAATGCCCAAACAAATGAGAAGGTCGCACAGTAATTGATCCAAATTCTTTTCTTGAACATCAACAAAAACTGTAATCTGATCCAGAGCAATACGTAATATCTACCGTACACCAGATGAATAAATGATTAACTGGCGAGTCATGAACAGCATGGTCAGCTTTCAGTGTCAGGAACGTCAACGTGAAATTGAAACCGGCCGAGGTGTTGTTTACTGGTGTCAAATATACTTGCATGAAACTTTTACCATGAAAAAGTTGCCAATTTGCCAAAGCGTAATCTTGTATGTATACCTAAGCACAAACTCTTCTCTTTTTTTTCGTCGACGCATGGGTTCTATACTTGTAGCTTCTAGGATACATGATCTGGGTACATACTGTACACGATGCTCACCTATATGAACTTGTTTGTAAATCATGGTGGTTTGTAAATCTTGTTGAGTGGTACTGTAATTCCAGTGTTTGCGCGTTGCCTGCTTGATTGGTTTTTAGTCACGTTACAGTGCCCGCTGCAACTTTGGAGTGAAGTCTGACCTTGCGAGTGCAATACCGTACGCGTTGGGTACGCAAGTCCCTGACGCCTGCTTGACACATCATCACACATAAAGTATGGAAGCCCGAATGCACTAAATGCTTGCTGAAGGTACAACCTATGCATGTGGCATGCATGCATAGGCATGCGCTTGTGCACCGCTGTGTCTGTGTGGTCATGCATCTGATGCAACCTGCGCTTTTTGAGTGACGTGACCATCTGGTGCACTCGCACTGGCGACCACCCGGTGCACCGCCCGACAGTGAGAGCACGTCGAAGCGGGCAATCAAAGCAGCACAGTGCTCCACAACCCACATTGCATGGCGCGAACGACGTCTGAGGCACGCGTCGCGTATACACGGCACGAGTGAAAGCAAGAGTTGCTGCTGATACTGTAGTTTCGAAAATTATATGTATATGTACCTGTGACTGACCGTACACAAATTGCATATTTCCATGGCTACAACGGAAGATTTGATTTTGTTAAGCGCCTAATGAGCAAAAAAAAACACGCAACACTCAGTCATTTTGTTCGTGTGCACTTCTGTTTGCTAGAATTCCAGTTTATGTACTTGCCAGCTCAGCTTTCGAAAACACACTCGAATTCGCCACGTGGTTCCCATTCGGTGCCTGGTTTTTGAACCGTTGCTGAACGGTGCCTACTTGGTTCCCGCAGTTGAGATGCACTAGCCAAGCATATACGATGTATAGCATATACGATGTGGTATTTGCAGGCGTGTGACATCAACGAGCTGGCAATGTCTGCGTGCCCAGGTGCCCGGTGCGCGCGCTTATAATTTTACTGTAACACGTGGGTGTGACATAAAGTGGAACTCTACGTCATACAAAGTCCAGATTTACGTGACACGAAGTGCAGTACCTTGTATACATGTACAAGGAAGAAAAATGCGCGTATTCGCGGGCAAAACGGTGAAACATGGCTTAACTTCCGATATATGTAGAAAGAACATACAAAAAGTAAGATAAAAAATCTGCGGGGCAATCTGTGAACAGAGATCATATACATAGGTATCTTCGGGCGGAAAATTTGAAACTAAAAAGCCATTTTGTGGCAAACTTCTGTTTCTTGCGTGCCACGACATAGTTTTGTTTCACGAATATATCTGATTTAGTTTCAAATTCTCCGCACCAAACCATATGATCTCAAAGAAGTTTTTATCTTATTTTCATGCGTTGAACTCTTGTATAGTCCATCCATCAGCTTGTAGGTTTGTTTTATATTGATCAGGTTGATAATATAACCTGGAGAAAGCAGTTTCTCCCCATGGCTAATCTCGTGCTTATTTTCAACTCATTGGTGCTTTTAAAGTTTAGGTCTTTATCCTGGTAAGCGAATGTAGTTTTGGGCCAGGACGTGGATTTTGATCAGTAATGTGCTACATTAATCACCAGAATTGAAATAAGCTTATATTAAAACCCCAGTCAAATTTCAGATTCGATCATTTTTAAAAATTGGCTTCTTGCCAGGGCTAGAATTTCGTTGAGAACTCGCACGAATAGGTATCAGAATTGAAATCAACGTATTTTTAAACCTGTGTCTACCAATTTCCAGCGCAATCGGAGCATGTTTAAAAATTAGGTCCTTGTCTGGGCCGAGAACGTGATTTCGGACCGAGACCAGAAATTTCGTTGAACACTTGCACGGACGGACATTAGAATTGGAATCAACGTGCATACTTTGAAGCCCTGTCTACCAGTTTTCAGCTGAAACAGAGCATTTTTAAAATTTGGGTCCTGGTCTGGATCCTGCTTCCGGGTTCAGACTGGAACCTACGCCAAAGAGGCCACTGGTCTCTGAACTCCTGAACCCCGACCACCCTCTAGCGCATGCATCAGTTTGTGCACCGGATGCACCTTTTGGTTTGCGGTCAGCTTGTTGTCTAAAAAAACACGACTGCATGAAGAAGAGGAAAACGGTTTTCGTGGTTTTGTGAAACATTTGGACCCATAACTCTGAAACCCTTCGACCTATTTGAACCAAATTTTGCCCTGGTATGGTGGGCCACAGTCTACATACACCTACCAAGTTACAGCTGATCAGCTGCTACATATCTAGGTATTGGTCGCACAATGACTATATAAGAATCCATCCAAAAAATTTTCCTGAATGGTAAGGCACGTCTCGCTGCAGATCACAAGCGGTCCATTTATATTTTTTCCGAAACATTTCTGCCGATATCACGCTCACTGTGTTCAAGCAGCTTCACTGTAATATCACCAGAAATGTTTTGGAAAAAATATAAATATAACGCTTGTGATCTGCAGCGAGACGTGCCTTACCATTCAGGAAAATTTTTGGATGGATTCTTATATAGTCATTGTGCAACCAATACATTGTGGTGTGTGAAGTACAGGACATCAATTTTTTTTGACTTTGACAATAGCTCCGCTGAGCCATGTTGTGGATGGGCGCTATCGCGTCCTCCACAATGCGTACTGCACCAGGGTTGGATTAAAAAAAAGCTGGCCGCTTTTTTATTTTAAAATTTTAAAAAGTAAGTTCACATTTTTTATTCTTTTGTCACTTTTTTGTTCTCATAAAATCGCCTTCTATTTCAGTTTGAAATGGTGTTGTGATGGACTCATACAGTTCCCAGACATCCCAACAACCGTTAGATGTATGATGTATACATACATAGGATACCCCATACTGTATACTGTACAGTTATTACAGTACCGTATACTATCCACCTTGCTCGCCTGTTTGCAGTGGTCGTGGATTGGTCATTTGTTGCTTTTGTGACACAAAATGAGTATGGTGTAAGTCTTTATCTCTCCTCAAATTTATCACAAAAATTCGCAAATAGAAGCTTGGCCTTCTCTTTGTCATATATGTCCACAGAGTTACCTTCGAGGTTCTCAAAGTCATGACCAAAGGGATTCGATCGCAGTTGATCGACGTAAACATGCAAGTCAGTGGGGAAGTTCTTTTTGGTGTCCCTCAAAACATACCTAACTAACACGATTTCAGCAATTTCATTCTTCAAGAAACCAAATTTTTGGTGGTCCGGAATAAGAAAAAGTGGTTTTTAAAAAAATTCAAAAAGTTTTTTTTAAAAAAAGTACGATAATAAGTTTTTTATGCCAACCCTGCTTGGCACAATGCAGTTCTCTTCTTGATGCATCCAGGGGAAGGAGCTTTCCGATTAGTCCCATTTTTAGCGCGGTATTAGGTAACCTCCATACTGGCGATTATGTGTTATTGCAAATTGGAGCTAATTGCAACTTTCTCGTCACAACAACTTTTGCGCGCTGTACCAGCTGAACTAATGTACGGATGCGCGTAGGTTTCCAGGAAAACAGATGAAACTAACATGGTATACCTATACATATACATACATATATACGTTTGTTTAATGGTTGAGGTAATTACCGCAAGCGCAAATATGTATGGTTTCCGTGTGAATCGTGTCTTCGAACGGATTTCAGTCAGGCAAGCTTTCTTGCGCAAACTGTCAACCTGCAATTGCAGCGGCTTTGGGGCGGGACGTCAAATAAAGCTCCAATAAACGATAGTATGTATCTACATACATACAGTACCTATACGTACCCTATAGACCGATTTGATCGCAGCAGCTACATGTACCTGCCTTTTTGTATTCCACCCACAACAAATTCAAACAACGATGAGAGCCATACTTGAATTGTCCGGTTGCGCCGGCGGCAAACAATTTCCTTATATTTCCAGCTCGTGAATGAAAATTCTAAACCAGGCAATCCCGGTTCCATTATAGTGCGAGTGGGTGCTTTTGTCCCATTGTGTCCCGCGGGTGATTTTCACATAACCACGTAGTAATCATAACCGCGCAATTACCGCCAACCACGCTCTTCATAGCAGTGCCCGAACGGGATCCCGATCCCTAAATCCCGAATCGGAGAATTTCGATCGATAAAATTCCGATCCCTTATCGGAATTATAGAGCTTCTAAAAGTGGAGTTGAAACAGTAGTAATGTCTAGAAATGCAATGTAATTAGTAGTAGTCTTCGGCAATGTGATCAGTATTGTGCCAAAAACTGCGATCTCGATTACGATCCGGAAAATTTTAAGAAATCCCGATCAATATTCCGGAGCCCGGTTCCGATAGGCAATCCCATTCGGGCATTGTTTGTTGTCTGAGCAAAACAGTAAAAAAGTGTTTCCTCTTTAGACTGTTATGACTGTATAATACCTATAGTAATGCATAAATATGTTGTACATTACATACTTCCGAAAAATTGGCAATATCCGTTGTTTGTCGAAAAGTTGTGCTGTTCGTCTCTTTATGAAACACCACGCAAACATGGATACCTTGTTGTCTAGACCGTGCCTTTTCTCAAATCGACAGCCGATTATTGTCAAGGCAGTAGCGGAGCCAGCTTTC
Organism: Rhynchonema sp. JSB1_4; assembly: GCA_030248065.1. Lineage (NCBI taxonomy): Eukaryota > Metazoa > Nematoda > Chromadorea > Monhysterida > Xyalidae > Rhynchonema > Rhynchonema sp. JSB1_4. The sequence continues at coordinate 167,774 of JASAMV010006679.1, forward strand.
GGCCAACGGGAAGAGGCAAAAAGTTATTTTTATCTAATGCATGTTTGACTTTTCAAGATAATTTTTGTCCAGTGCTTGTGATGCTTGAAAGACTTTAAGTGCGCTTTTTGCACGCGCGACAGCCGGGGCGATTTCTGACGTTCGAGGCACGCGAGTTTTGTAATTTTTAGGTGCATTAGAGTGAAAATCCCGCGATTTAGACGTCCTTTTCCCCCCCCCTCCACGCGCCACCCCCTCAAGGGAGCCCCCCCCCCCCCCTCCGCCCGCTCCCCTCCATCATCAATATGTAACGCATTTTTTCCTTTTCCCTTTTTTCTGTTTCCTCCGCTCCCCTTCGAGTTATAAAATCTTCCTCTTCAGAGAGAAAACCTCTCCACACAAGAGAATCTCCACGCTTACTTTCGTGCGGACGCTGCTGTCATGCTTTCTATCATACGCTGCGCTGCTCCCCCTCCTGGCCGGGGAGGGAGACAAAAAACACACACTTTCTTCTACCACTCTTCTTCCTCTTTTTAAAACCCTCTTTCCTCCCCTGCTTTTAATTCCGCCCTCCAACCCAAACATTCCAGAAAACATACAATCGCCGCGAGCCCCCCATATTTCGCCCCCTTTCACGCCCCCCAAACCCAAATCAAAATAAAATATTGTATACCCGACGCGCGAGGGCGGGTTTTTTGTATTTATGAAATCCAACAGAAATCCTTTGTTTTACTTGTCCGCCCCCCCCCTCCCTTCCCCCCCCCGCCCCGCCCCCCGCATCAAGCGAAAAGGAGGCCGCCCCCCCCCCCCCCCCGCGCCCGCCCCCGCACCTATACACACCACCCCCCCCTCCCCCTCCTCCCCCTTCCCCCACAGCTACACAACATATATTTACCCCGCCCCCTACACCTACCACCCACTCTCAATACTCTCCACAACGCAGGGGGTGGGGGCGCGCCCCCACACAACGATAGAAACTGTTCATACACCAAACCACCCAGCACAGTGAGAGTGTGGCGTGCTCCTCAAAAAACAATATGTATACAAGAAAGAAAAATGCCCCAAGGGGCATAAAAGAAATATGGTTCCCTGGCTGACTGGCATAAAAGAACGATACTAGCTTGCACCACTTTGCTGATGTTTCATTAGGCACTGGAATAAACGTAAGTGTGTTCTGAGCTGTTTGATACCGAACAGTAGACATTGAACCATATTCCCGGCGCGAACTCTTTTGAACCAACACCCAGCCGATATCGAAACTTTCGTGCAAACCCAGGCAACTGTTTCTTCTTTTCAACCTCACGACGGTAACTGTGCAGTCTTCGGTTGCGCACGATGGTTTAACAAAGAGAGGAGTAAAGAGAATATTGCAATCTTTCAATATCTCCGTGCCCTGTGTCTCTGGTGGCAAGACAGCACGCGCCGGGAATATGGTTCAATGTCTACTGTTCGGTATCAAACAGCTCAGAACACACTTACGTTTATTCCAGTGCCTAATGAAACATCAGCAAAGTGGTGCAAGCTAGTATCGTTCTTTTATGCCAGTCAGCCAGGGAACCATATTTCTTTTATGCCCCTTGGGGCATTTTTCTTTCTTGTGTCGTTCTTTTATATCGCGCAAGCGTCAAACAGAGAACCCGGATAAATCAGGCACAGAAAGTTTTCAGTTCCGGCAAGCAATGGTTCTAACTAAGAAAATGTCGACCGTCAGACTTTTCTCAAGTAATCAACGCACATGAGCGCAATGAGGTGTGGGGGTTAGTTTAAGGATGCTGTACTTTTTGGCAGGATATATGAATCGGTGGTTATCGTGACATAAGGCCAATTTTGTGTTTCGATTTCACTATGGGGTTCTAACAATGGAGACACGCTTGTGTCTGCGTCTTCACCCACCACTGAAACAAAACTAACGCAGTGCCCCACGAGCATGTCTATGTTTTTGAGGAGCATGGTAACTTGTCAAGTTATTTATTTTTTTTAATTTACCGCCAGGTATGTATTTGACACCCTAGGTACCATCAATTATAGCGCACTGATTGCGCATCGTCTCAGAGAATGGCACTTGTTGGTTTAGTACCAAGCAAAGCTGTGCAATGAACTTCCATGCAACCTGTCCCTTCAGCTTCAGCAATGAAATAAGTGTCAAACATCAGTCTCCAGATTGCTTTGGTGTTGGCCGCCGCATCTGATCTTGGATTCAATGTTACGTAAAAACTACTATTTAACTTTCCCACGAAAGTCAAATTATAAATGCGGAAAAAGCTTCGAATGTTAGAGAGCAACAGCTATTTTAATTAAGAAGTTGAAATCTTGTCGGTATTTTATCATGAATGACATCACAGCGCATAAACTGCGAACCGCACCCGTGCTTAATAATTAATCTCAAATAAAAACACGAAAAAACTGAAAAAATGTTACGCAGAATTCATTAAAAGTTAATAAAAATACAACAAAGTTGGCTGCGCGCGTGAATGTTTGAACCCGCGGCCTTTCATCTTCAATGCTGCGCGTTATACCGCTCGGACATCGCTTCGCCAATCTCCTTCACAATCTTTAATACATATGTAACTACGCGTGCATTGCTGCATTGCCTGTTGTGCTTGCTGCCTGTGTGTGTGTGTGCTGGCTGCCTGCCTGCCTGTGTGTGTGTGCTGGCTGGCTGGCTGTGTGTTGTGTTTAATACATTGTGCGCTTTATGAATCAGGCAACTACGTAGCGTGCACTAATGCATTATTGTGTGTGTCTGAGCGTCCATTATGGCTCTTTTTGAGCTGAAAAACATTTAACGTATTGGAATTAATATATTTTTGACGTAACAAAAATTAAAAACACATATAACCGCTGATTTTGGCTTTAGAACCACACATTCTGTACAAAAAGTCATGGTCTGGAACCGTTCATACTAAAAGTTACGAACTCGGCGATAGCACCACCGTGTTTCTCGAGTACGAAAACCACATAAACAACTTTAATAGTTCTGGTAACCCAACTTTTCGGCGAAATTTTACTTCGGGAAGCACACTTTACATACAAAAAGTCGTGGTCATGGTCTGGAACCGGTCTCAGTCGTGGAGTTACGAAGTCGGCGATAGCACCATCGTGTTTCTCGTGTGCGAAAACCCTATATGCGATATTAACATTTCTGGTGTTCAGTAACGTCTGGGCCCTGACTACTCTTTTGTGGAAAAAAAAAGGGAAAGAACGTTTTTACAAAAATGACAACTGTATCTTGCCCGCGATTGCGCGTGTGGGCACGCAGCGGGATGAAATTTTGTGTGGCCATTTTGGGGCACGGTATATACATTGTGTGCAAGTTTGAGCTCATTCGGTTGAGTATTGTTGAAATAGCGCACGATCAAAATTTTCAGAAAGCGCACTATAGGGAATGAACCATATGTCGCTTAGCATTACCATGCTAGCTCCGATAAAGCGAGAATTCGAGGATATGCGAAAAAACCTAGATCGCCACGCTTACGAAATCACATGCTTAAAGTGTGTCAACGTGCAAAGACGGCCGGGATCTAGCCTCACAAAAGGGTTTTCGTACCTACATATGTAATGTAGGTATATGTAGACTTGATGAGTCACCCTGTGTATGGTTCTTCGAGTGTTTGTCGTTCAGTGATGACACTACGCGAAGCAAAGCCGTGAAGGACGCTTCTTTTTTGCACGTGTTTAACATTGACTATGTAATTTGACGTTGATCTGTTTCATGGCTAATTTGGTGCGGTTTGGTTCATCCCGCGTGTTTGCCAAAGGTATCTTCGTTGTGTGTGTTCTCGACGCATCAGTCTAATAATAACTTTACTTTAATTCATTTTGTTTCCTCACCCGCATTCATTTTATAACCACCTGCGTCCGTTTGCACAAAGCATCGGGAGCATATGCAATTAAATATTCCTATGACTGACAGATCCAATTAACAGCGATAGATAAGCTTATGATATCGTACCCCGATATCTTAACTTGAGTTCCTCAACTGAGTTTCGTTTGCCAAGCGACCTATACCATGTACTATACGTATGTAATGTTCTGAGAAGCCGGAACCGAAACTCTTTTTCGTTCCGAATTCCCGTGATCAAGCTTCACCTTCTGGTATGTCTGATCCCCTTATTATTTAATCTGCATTTTAGATGACCTCATTCCTGGTGTGTTTACAAGCAGTAGAATTACTGTACTATAGCATGTTTGGGCGTAGCCGCTTTGATCCTGAAAACCGATCTCAATGCACCCTTCAGCTTTCATATTTCTATATGTATGTACATATGTATAGTCTAGCCACAAGCTCATGAGACGCTTTTTTAAAGCTTGCTTGGTCAGATTTAAAAATGCTCCGGCTAAACGGTGTTTTCGCCAACAAAAGAAAGAGATTGGGCCGAGAGGCATGATGACTAGTTCCAGCTGGCTGACCTCAATTTGTTGCGTGCTGACGCGAACAGCAACGATGTTCAACACACAAATGTTTTGGGAGTCAAAAGGGATTTTACGCACCGAGGTGGAGAGCGTTTTTTTAAAATACGTGCGTTTCTCTTTCTTTCATTTCCGAAATACGTGGAACCGGAACATTATTGGATCCGCACTAGCCAACGTCAAAAAAAGTCGTCTCATGAGCTTGTGGCGGGACTATACATATCTCTTTATATTCGTGCATTTCATGCATAAAGAATAGGGTACTGATTGAAACCGACAGTAAACAGCATGCAGTGTTGTCTGGAAAACATGTTTCTTGTGCAAAACAACAACTAATATTTCGTGTGCTCTCAACGTCGTAGCACGAGCTCCTTGATCATCTGCTGTCTCCCGTGATAAATTTTCAATTTGCATTCACTTGGTGGTCAAATTAACATCCATCCATAAGTCTGGGCACTGGAGAAAACCAGGGCTGGAAAGAGATTTCTAGAAGTTTCTTCAAAATGCTTTTCAAAAGTCATAGATCCAATAAAAATTGACCTAATTTATCTCGAAAACGTGCAAGTTTTATCAATAAGTCACGTTTGTATCTTGATCATCGCTTATCATGCTTTTATGATATCGGTAAAGATTAGAATAAAAATTTCAAAAAAAGTCTTTTTTTCCATTTTTTGACCAACCTTGGAAGAAACTGCTTGCATCACCAAGGGTGACCTTGCGTGCTTCCACTTTCCTGATGTGCCCATCTTCCAAATAATTTCATTCCAGAATTTTAAAGAATACGAAAAGAACAAAAAATCCTCGAGATGTACATGAACGATGGCGATGCCGACCACTACTATGTGATCATCACAAGTAAGATGTCAAAGGATAACGCTCCTCCGCAAATAAGAGAAACTCCTCCGCCTCCACGACTCACGTCGAACGAGACCGGCGACCCGTTGACTGACCTGTACAACGATGTGGGGTGCGTCGTCTTTGGCTCGGTGATGTTTCACATGCAGACAGACCAAAATGCGGATCAGTTTTGTTATCATGTCCATTGGATGGTCCAATTCAGGGAGAATGAGTGATGACGATGAGCTATTAACTACAATAAAGCGCTATTCTTGCAGACATGGTACACTATCACATCATTGGTGTGAATGGACCACATAGAATATCTGATGACTAAAATCGGACTTTTTTTGCTTCAGATTTCGTCACCTGATGATCGTTCTGTTTGCCATTCCGCTCCTATCTGGTCTATTTGGCAATCCATTGCTTTGCTGGGTGATCACGTTCGATCGCGACCTCAAACGACTCGCTCTCGCGCCGCTGCTGCAAGTTCTGTTCTTGTTCGGCTTCGTGCAAAGTTTGTGCGTCGAAATCCCGAACTTCATCACGCTGACGACTGGCTCCGGCATCATCTATAATGTGCCGCATGTAAGTGTGACAATAGCTGTTGTTTTCAATCAGAAAAGAGTAGCTCTAGTGCTGTGTTTCTGAGAGCGCGAAAAGCACCCACTTGTGGTGTACTGTATGTACCGTACCTTGATGCTCACATGCGTGTATGCGACACTAATGTTTTCAAGTTTAGTAGCACTTTCAGTGTCATCTTATGCTGATATAGTCACCTGTTTGTGTTTCCAGGCGTGCAACATTCACGTGTTTTTCGGCTTCTTTGCCTCATGCGGTTCGATCACAAGTTTGTGTGCCATATCCATCGTTCGGTACTGTTATTTCCGCGGCTATTCGTGGTTTCGGCGTCCGAAAACACGAAAACGCGTCTTTGCGCGCATGCTGATCGGTATGGTGTTGCTGTCGACCGTCTACGCGAGCATTGCGTTTTGTCAGGTAATGTATAATTCAGAATGTTAGTGCCACGCGCATAAGAAGCAATATAATATGCACCAATTTCACACACATACACAGGTGCCCTTAGCACCGAGCAGATATCTCTACTGCGATGCGTACTCGAGTGGCCTGCCGGTGCCACTGTGGTACACGGCGTGGGATGCCGCCAATTACACATTTGGCCAGATCATACCAACAGTTGTGACATTGGTCATCTATTGCCTGATATTTCAAGCCAACAGCACACAACAAGACGGTAGGACCGATCAGTACGCCATGACGCGTTCGCTGTTTGCGGTTTTTGGTTACGTACTGTGGTTCTGCGCACTGTGCCAACACTGATGCACGGTAGTTTTTTTCATGAACAAACCAGCAAAGCTTGTTTTCTCGACTTGCGCCTAACCCTACAATGGCATTTTAACACCATATTCAGGTGTCGTGTCCATCACTCCGCTGTCGGTGGAGCGCGTCTCGATGGCCACCTTGCCATATCAGGCAACCGTGACCATCATGTTACTGGCAACGTCATCTCAATTCGGTCAATGCCATTATTTTTCCAGTCTTCAGCGACGGATTCGAGTGGCACTGCTCAAGGTCTGGAAAAGCGGACAACTCTCTCCACGCCATAGTCAGTGTTGATGGTCGGGATCTTTTCACAGATTTTGCGCTTCGTGTTTCTGTGCGAAACGCCGACGAGGCCGGACGCCGCGTGGGGTGCCTGTCTGGAGCGGGACGCGATCACACTATATCTGGGTGAAGACCACCTATACCGGAGACCAGGATGTACAATGTGCGATTGTGTTGTCGCGCGAAACGACCGGGCACGCACTTGAATATGGCGTACAGGCGGCCAATGTGGGCTAATTCTAATGAGTCAACGCAAATTATCCTCGCTTCTCGCTCAGCCGAAATGTGCGCATTAAGAAGTGTGCATTGCGTGTAGTATGCGCGAAAAAGCGACGACATTAGAATCAGCCCTAATATGGAGGATGAACACTGGATATGGTCTGCTGAACTATATACATAGGTTGTACTCTGTGGACTGTTACAAACTTCGAGTTTCATTTACTGTGCGTGTAAAGCGAGCTGGGTACTTTTGCCTTTTCGTGTTTAGAGTGTGCAGTCAAATTATGTTTGCTTTCTTCAATGTGATATCGCATTTAACAAAGTGGCTAGTGGCGAATTTTAAAGAAAGGTCTTATTTTTACTGAGCTTTTCGGAGTTTTTATGTGGGAGTTTCTATTTCGCATGGTATAGTAAATTTCTAAATTCGCTGCCACCGCCAATTTAAATTGCGTCCAATCGTCACTGCCCCGTTCTAAACCCGAAAGTCAACTTTTGAAACATTCAGGCAGCAGACGCGCGTGCAGCTTCACCAGCCAGGCAGCTGCGCGCAATGTTTCAGAACTACACATGGTTAGCGTTCGGGTTCAGAACGTGACA
>JASAMV010006681.1:0-15515 GCA_030248065.1 Rhynchonema sp. JSB1_4
CATCAGCCAATTCGACTTGAGGAACGAACTTGCTTTTCGGTTCAGGGTCACAATTGCTGTTTTCAACAAACGAACAAACATCGGGTTTGAACGAATTCAAAACTTTGTCATCAACGGGATGACTGTTCCTCAAGTGGTCGTTGTCCGATCGCGGAACACAGCCTTGTGCCCACGATGGACACCGACATTTGTCTGAACATGCACCGTTCAGAACTTTGGTGCCATTCGTGCACGTTAGAGGCAGCCAACACAACAATGCCTCTTTGTTGCGGAACAGAACGTAACTCGAATCGACACAATAGTCAGCACGTAGTTGATTCAACTGCTCGTAACCGGTCAGGTTCGAGCATTTGGCCTGGCAAGAAAGGTTCGCCCATCACAGGCGACAGACAGAACAACACAGCCATGGCCGCCACAAGTGTCGTATTTGCGCCCGTTCCTTTGGCTTTCAATAGTTCGGAACGACGCAACGTTGGAGCGTCCGGCTCCATTTTCTTTTCGTGTCTATGTGTATGCACCATGCTTTTGTGCGCTGTATGTTTACCATGCTATTACACGACAATTATCATTGAGTTTTTCGGCGTCATTTCTCATGCGTCACTTAATATTACATTTATCGTGCACGGAGATAGAATTCACACAAACGGAATCCAACTGACGCGAAACTGCCGTATCCTAATTGTGTTGAGGTCTCGTTTCAGGCTTTAAATTAGGCGTGGACACGAGAAATGTGCCCTGCCGGGCCTAAGCCTGAATCGAAGCCTGAGCCAAAAGTTTGACGAGTTTTTTGATCACCTGGTGATTGATCTCTACGTCTTTGTGTACTGTATGTATCATGCTTTTGTGCGCTGTATGCTTATCATTCTATTACATGACTATTATTGGATTTTTTCGGCGTCATTTGTCATGCGTTGCTTAATATTACATTTATCGTGCACGGAGATAGAATTCACACAAACGGAATCCAACTGACGCGAAACTGCCGTATCCTAATTGTATTGAGGTCTCGTTTCAGGCTTTAAATTCGAAGCCTGAGCCAAAAGTTCGACGAGTTATTTTTTGGTCACCTGGCTATTGATCTTTACGTTTATGTATATGTATCATGCTTTTGTGCGCTTTATCGATCACCGTTGGCGCAACCCGCCACAGGTTTTACCTTGCCTTTACATTTTGGTTTGCCTTGTATGTATGTATGTCGATAATCTGATCTACGGACATGACAATGAGGAGGATCTGATGGAGACGTATAACTACGCGAAAAAGGTGTTCTCGGAGCATAACATAATCATCAGGGAGTTTCTCAGCAATTCGAGGTGGTTCATGTCCAACATTCCGGAAAGGGACAGAATGAAAATTGAAAATGTGAAAGCGCTCGGTGTCAAAATTGACTACGACAAGGATCGGCTGGGCTACACAAAACCCAGGAAAATCGAGAAGAATGCAATTGTAACCAAAGCGTACGCGTTGAGTGTGTACGCCTCACTGTACGACATACCAGGCTTGTTGGGCCCTGTGACGGTACTCGCAAAGTGGTTCGTGCAAAAATTGCACGCTGTCAAATTTGGTTGGAATGCTCCATTGCCAGACGACCTGGCTGCGGAGTGGGAGCCGATCGAATCCGATCTGGCCCTGGTCGATACTGTTTCGGTCGAACGGTTCATTGGGACTACCGCATACACAACGATTCAGTATCATGCGTTTGTCGATGCAAGTATTCGGGCATTCGCAGCGAATATTTATTGCCGGGTCAGTAACGGTGACGTGCACAAGAGTTACTTGTTGTTCGGTGGAATTCGATTGTCACCGTTGGGCAAAGACATTAAAATGCCCCGACGTGAATTGTTGGCGATGTCGACTGGTACCAAATGGCTCAAATTCGTGAATGAGCATCTCAATCTGCCCAGGGTTACCAAACTGGTCATGCATTCTGATTCGCTGATCGTGCTATCATGGGTCCGTTCGACAAAACCGGTGGCACAATTTGTTGACCGTTTGATTGGTGAAATTCGGGAAGTTGGCTGCGAGTTTCGGTACATCAAATCGAAAATGAATCCGGCTGATGCCACTCGTGGCTGTACGTTGGCTGAATTGAAGAGCAATCAGCTGTGGTGGCATGGCCCGGATTTCCTCACCAAAGACGAATCGTGTTGGCCTGGACGGTGGCGAGGACGGACAGTGCCGTTCCGTGGGAAATCGCGTTGGCAAACGGCCATTTGCTGACCCGATCGATTGGTCATATGATTCCGCTCGAATTGTCCGACGAAGATGAAGAAAGATTGGAATCAAAAGAAGAAAACAAATTGGAATCGGCGCAAACACAAGCTGAAGAAAAGAAAATGGAGCCGGACGCTCCAACGTTGCGTCGTTCCGAACTATTGAAAGCCAAAGGAACGGGCGCAAATACGACACTTGTGGCGGCCATGGCTGTGTTGTTCTGTCTGTCGCCTGTGATGGGCGAACCTTTCTTGCCAGGCCAATGCTCGAACCTGACCGGTTACGAGCAGTTGAATCAACTACGTGCTGACTATTGTGTCGATTCGAGTTACGTTCTGTTCCGCAACAAAGAGGCATTGTTGTGTTGGCTGCCTCTAACGTGCACGAATGGCACCAAAGTTCTGAACGGTGCATGTTCAGACAAATGTCGGTGTCCATCGTGGGCACAAGGCTGTGTTCCGCGATCGGACAACGACCACTTGAGGAACAGTCATCCCGTTGATGACAAAGTTTTGAATTCGTTCAAACCCGATGTTTGTTCGTTTGTTGAAAACAGCAATTGTGACCCTGAACCGAAAAGCAAGTTCGTTCCTCAAGTCGAATTGGCTGATGGTGTTTGGAAGTCTATGATTAATGTGATTTCCCCATATTTCGTAACTGTCTGACACCTACAATAACAACCTATGATTTAACGATTACTAGTCAAGCAATGTTCAATACCCACTCCCACAGTTTACATGATTAACTTATTGTGACTTAATATCATCTGTCTATACTGTATTGTAATATTGTAAGTGCATCACCTAAATGTCTATGTTAGTCAACATGCCCACTCGATTGATCTACTATATAAGTGAGCTACTTTGTACCAATCTTCAGCTACTTCTAACTTGATTGTTTGGTTCTAGCTCGCCAAGCCCCAATTGTACCTTGCCTCGTATTAACCCTGTATTGCCATTAAAGCCAACTGTATCGACTGTGGACTTGTCCTCCAACAATCAGACACTCAACACAGATCCAACAAAGCCACCTCTAAACAGTGGCATCCCCTCGAAACTCGAATCCACGCCTTTGGACTCGGTTTGGGACACCACTTGGAGACAAGTCTACTTGGGACAGCGTGTCTATTGGAACACGTCCCTGGCATCCTCAAAGGTCACCATGACCACCGACTCACCCAGTCGACAACTACGAATGCATGTCGATAGTCGGCTTCAGCGATTGAACGACCAGCTGCAAGCTGTGCCGTCATATTCAACGCTCAGTGATCAATCGATGAACGATGATTGCTTGTCGCGTTTGAAGCTGGAGATAGCTTCTCACGACAAAGGTCTTGAGACATCAATGCTATCACTGGAAAGCATTGACCAAGAATGGCAGACGCTGCTGCGCTCTGTTTCTGGCGATGTGCTGGCCGGGGAGGAGGTGAAGTACCACCAGTTTGCTACGAAGCAATACTTCCCGATCATTTATCAAACGGAAGACGCTCGGACAAAGCTGAGTGTCAAGTTGCAAGAAGTTGAAGAAAAACTTCGGCAACGCCGAAATGACCAAACGGCCACATTGTCCAGTGCTGCAAATCAGGTTACAGAGAGTGATCGGTTTGTTGCAATGCCAAAAGTGCCACCCAAGCCATATGATGGCTCACCCGAGGAATGGTTCCAGTTCTGGGATACCTTCCAATATACGGTTCATGACAGACCGAACCTGCCCGATGTCGTGAAGTTCGAATACCTCAAGCGACATCTGACTGATAAAGCAGGATCTGTGCTGAAAGGCTTCACGATAGCCAACTGTACGTATGCCGAAGCACTTGACGTTGTCAAGAGTGCTTACGGTGATGTGAACGTGCTGAAAGAAAGTTTCTATCGAAACTTACGTCATTTGCCAATGGTGAAAGAAAGATCACCAGATTCATTGAAGGCAATGATCATGGAAGCAGATCGAAACATTCGACTGCTAAAATGTCTGAATGAAGACGTGGACGTCGGTGCTAACAGGTCGATTATTGTACCGATGATCATGGAAACACTTCCGGTGCCATATCTGAGACACCTGTACGCCAACCACGATCGGAAAACAGAGTGGACAATTACTGAATTGTGCTCTGCAATACAGAAATTGCTCAAGGAAGAACAAGAGCTTATCAGACTGACCGGAGATCAAGATCTGCAGCCGAAGTTCTCCGACCGAAGTCCTGAAAATTTGGATGATACCAAAAACAGGGGTCGGAATGGCAGAAGCGAAGCTCAGGATGAAAGTGACGATGAAGAATCGCACTCAGAGCTAAAAACTGCCGAATGCTACAACGTTTCTCGTGAACGTAAAACAGAATGGAGATGTCTGTTCTGTGATGGAAGACATCAGCCGTGGAAATGTCGCGATGTCGTCTCACCACGAGAACGGAAGCAAATCCTGATTGAGCAGCAAAGGTGTTATCATTGCACCAGCCCGCATCACGAGGCCGAACAGTGCTCGAAACAGGTACAATGTTTCAACTGCGGAAGCAGTCGACACAATCAAATCTTGTGTCCCGAGATTGACCAAGATTCGGACCACGACGCAGACGATGACAACGACAGCCAACCGGACTCAGACTCGCCACAGAAAACGGTTGTGATCTGACGACAGCCAAGCCAAGCCTACGACTCAGCCAACGACGATTTTGACAACGACTTTGCCACCACTGCTTTGACTGATATCGAAGCGATTATTAGCCATTGAAACGCCACTGCTTTGACTGAACTCAAAGCGATTGACAATATGTGACTTATCCTTTCAACTATGATTTATCGTATTTTCGAAGATTTAGATTTCTTTCGCTGAGCTTTTCTGAGGGGGGAGTGTTTGGAAGTCTATGATTAATGTGATTTCCCCATATTTCGTAACTGTCTGACACCTACAATAACAACCTATGATTTAACGATTACTAGTCAAGCAATGTTCAATACCCACTCCCACAGTTTACATGATTAACTTATTGTGACTTAATATCATCTGTCTATACTGTATTGTAATATTGTAAGTGCATCACCTAAATGTCTATGTTAGTCAACATGCCCACTCGATTGATCTACTATATAAGTGAGCTACTTTGTACCAATCTTCAGCTACTTCTAACTTGATTGTTTGGTTCTAGCTCGCCAAGCCCCAATTGTACCTTGCCTCGTATTAACCCTGTATTGCCATTAAAGCCAACTGTATCGACTGTGGACTTGTCCTCCAACAATCAGACACTCAACACAGATCCAACAAAGCCACCTCTAAACAGATGGTTCGTTGACGTTTGTTGATCGATTGAACATTAAAGTGTTCGAAACTACAAAGGATGACGTCGTGTGTGTCGGAAACCACGGTATGGGAAACATAACCGGCATACCAGACTACTGTCAGACGCACAGTTGCAAGGAAACGGCAACGAGACTCTGTTACTACCGTTTCCAGGAGCGAGCCGTTTTGTTGAACGATGTCGGGCAATCTGTGTCTGTGTTTGCCTGGGGCATGAAAAATGTGACGTACTACGGTCACCTGACAAAGCGGGCTCCAAAGATGGCTTCGTGTGACGTATGTAATGTGCAGTGCGTGCAAGGCGGAATCGAAGTTGTCGTGACGCCCCATCTCTCGCTACTTGAACTTTGTTCTGGGGGCACTATGTTTTCGTGAATCGAATCCGCCAACGAGGTCAACGTTTCTATTCTCGCCTGAAGTGTCGATGCATGACTACGATGTTCATGTACAGGCGTGGCAAAAGGGCGAAGTCGTGTGGTTTCACAATATCAGTTGCAACAAAAATCCGTTCTGTGAGACCATCAAGTGCACGTTCTGTTCGGAGATGGTCGAAAATTCGCACTGTTTCCCAACCTACGTGATCGTTCTGTGCTGGTTGATGGCATACGGTGTGTTGACGCTCATTCTGTTGTTCCTCATGTGTGTACCGAAAGTTCGTGAAACGACAATGTCCATGACAATATCGTGTTGGGAACATTCGCGAAATTGTTGTTCGCGCGTCAACTGTTGCGCGTCGAAACCGATTGAATCTACCAGAGCAACAGACAAATGTGGTGAAGAGTGTGTCGAAATGAATTCGGTGGCCCCGGATACCGCTGATCGAGTTCGAGTGCCTCGTTCAGTTAGTGCTGCCACGTCATTATTCTTGTTGATTATCGCTGTGGCAAGCATGGCGCAAAGTGCTTCTGCGTGTTATGATGTTGTCACCGTGACATCTGAACAAGAAGCATGCCTGCAGGGACATGGCAGTCCTGAAAACTGTGAAACTTTGTGAAGCAGGACACTGTGAGATTGGCCGTGCCTCCAACTGGTCAAGTGTCATGTTTATTGTGCAATCCAAGAACGGAGAACCGCTCGGAACGCTCTACATCGAAACAAATTCGGTAGACTTGGTGTGCAAAAAGGATACCGAGTTCTATTCGAGGTCATACAAAATGCAGACGGACAGTGTGAAACGTTGTGATGGTGCTGGAAGTTGCACGGGAATGAATTGTGTCGACACGTTGCCCACAAGTCAGATTGAAGAATTGAAATCGAGCTAACAGCATCCAGACTTCACATTTTGTACTTCGTCACCTGGTTGTTGGCTTGAAGGATGTGGGCTTTGCACTTCCGGATGTTTGTTTTTTCAGAACGTACGTTGTAGCAACATGCCTCGTGCTTTGTGTGCGCCGAGAGATGCCGCATGCGGTTTGATGCCGATTTGCGGACTCGTCAGCCCGCCGCCGACGCATTTGGGAGTTGCCGAAATCCCAAAATTGCGTTTTTGATCGGTTGTTGCCGTAACCGATTGTCGATATCGAAGTCCCTCCGTGGGATTCGATTGCCGCCGAAGCCGATGTCCTTCCGTAGGACCCTCCCCCTTTAACCGAACAGAGCGAATCGGGGGTTTGGCTTTTGCCCCGCCGAATACGATTTTGCATAGTGCACTCGGATGCCCAAAATCGCGACAGTACGTACACATACTGGTCGGCTTTTTGCATTTAGCCGCGATGTGCTTCGACCCCAAACACGAAAAACACCGTCCCAAACGTTTCAAGATGGCTTTGATGTCGTCTGCTCGACAATACCATGTCGAGCAGAAGACGAATTAGTGGCCACAATAGGATATATTTTATGCACTGAGAATTATTGCACGGTGTGGAAAATGGAAGGTTGTAAATCACATGATTCCTGTCGTTCACATAACACCGACCAGCTGACTGACAAACAGTCACAGAAACACATACAAGCACAAATGTGCACAATCACCGATAATACATGCCGCTCAGAATCACATGTTCATAAGCTTTAGCTGTAGCCTAGGAAATTGGGTTTGCACAAGACCGTTCGTTGGAGAACAGGTCGTTCCTGATACTTCTTTTATTGAAGTGTGGACAGTAAACGAATAATGTGGCACTTTATTGTTGGTTAGACTTTAACAGACAGACTGATAGACTCATAGGCAACTGAATGAGAATGCAATGCGCTGCGTATAAGTAGTAAGACAGAATACAGAAGGTGGGCGGAGTCTTATAGAAAAATGAGTAACTGTGAATTATATAGTACATGAACGTAAGACACGATAATACAAGACAAGAAAGTATCATCCACCACCGTTTTAAGCTCCCAATAGTTTTTGTGTCACAGGGTGAGGGGAAGTTTACGTTGGTTTACCTTCAAAATATTCATTAAAAAATAAATATGCATGAAATACAATATAAAAGAACGTGGGGGTAGCAAAATAGTAAGACATGTTTTTGGGTGATCACTGATCTTCAGCACGATCGAGCGTAAAGTTACGCTTGCGTTTGTTGTGAAAATTGCTCACTTCACTCTGTTGTTATAGTTTACAACTTTTAGCTTTTTGCAGTGTTCCGTAGTTTTTTTGCTTGAGTAGTCCATTTCACGGACAGTCACTGACCTTTAATTCAACTGTTACCAATATTACTTGTTGCATCCGTTTCCATTCTTATTACTTTGCTCCAAAAGTTTGCTTGGCATGGCACCGTATTGCGCAAACTAACTGCACACATTGTTTTTAAACAATTACATGTTTTTGCAAATGCTTTTCTTGTCACCGAGCATTGCTCCCGGCAAGTCTGCTGCGTTACAAAGTCTTTCGAAAGCCTGTTCAAATGTTATCCAACGGCAACGGCAGGAAATGGTCCATCATTCACTTATTTTTATTTCTGGCAAGATAAAATTACACAGAATTTTTTTATTATAGTTGTCCGTGGGTTGCTTTAGCATGCTGTCAAGTTTCGCCTGCGGCTAATTAGTTCCCAAACACAATAGTTTTCATCATTCGAATCAGTACAACCTTTTTTGGGAAAACCTGTGTTCCAACTTTTTCATGGTCATTATTATTATTCTAATTCTGGTTGAACAACATGCCCTGGTTCCTTTTTTGGACGTTGTGTTTCGCAAATCTAAGGCCTAAATTTAGCGGTGATCAATCGCTTGACCTCGTATTCCCTGTTGTGCACTTGCATTTTTTTCTTTCACGTGCCGCACTGTGCACGTATGACTAGATTCATACTTTTATTAATGCGTTCAGTTTACTTTTATTCCTGCGTTTTTGACCGTGGTCCTCCAATACTGGGTATTGTTCATTATGTTTCTTTGTTTTGCAACCCTCCTTTCTTTTCTATACAATTGTATGTGCATAATAGGCACAATAACATTTAATCCATTTGAGTCTTGCGCGTTTCTGTTGGGCTTCCGGTAGACAAACAATAATATTTTACAAAGCTTTCAAAGCTAATCATTGTTCCACTGGAGTGCACTTTGCAAGTTACTACTTGCACTAAGTATACATAGGTATTTGGCGCCTTTACTTGCACGTTGCGCTGCGTGCATGTATACCTTCTCATCTGCGTTTTTTCGCTTACGTGGAACTTTTACTTTGCTTGCTTGTCAGATTTTTTTTAAATTAAAGCTTGAGCTGTCCTGTGCTCATTTTTGTGTCTCAGTGCCATTCTGTGCAGTGATACGCATGTATAGATAACATGTACATTTTACATTCTTGGTTGCTTCACCTGTTTTCATGCTCTTGGTACTAGCACATTCGCTCGAGACAATTGCGTTGAAATGTTCGTGCCTGTTGTGAGAACGTCCCTTTTTGCATTATTCATTTGGCATCAAGTTGACTTTGTTCTCTAGACCAAACACAGCCCCTAGGTGTCGACAAATTATGCGCGGTCACGGTTTTCCTGATCGTGTTTATGATTACAAGTAACCATCAGAACATTTTTTGCGCTCGTTATCTGATTGCCCTATTGTTCTTCACGTCTTTCACCCTTTACACAACTGCAGTTAGCGCGAACAATGCGATTGCGCACAAAATGGCCGCAATAGTGAACATTGCGGACGACAGTTTTGCTTTTCGCGCGGTAATCTTTCTTTGCAATTTGTCGTACTCGTCAACAATTTGCTCCAGTTGTTTTCCATTTTGCGCAGTTCCTTATCATTTTCGCAATCTCCGTCGCTATTTTTGGGCATTGCGCTGACGGCAAACACAGGTGTATCGTCCATCTGTCCTGTTCGGAGTTCACCTTGGTCGCGGCGATAATTGCCTACTGATTGAATATCCTGATAATCATTTTCCGCGTGCGCATTGTAATTTTCGCACGGTTGCTCATCATTACAGTCGCATCTGAGATGGGAATCACACATGGGACAAATTCCTTCTTGTTTAATTGCGTTGGAATGTACTATATCCATAGCTTTATCCGCCATGTCTATTACTTGCGTTTGAACTCAGTTCACTGGAATTGCGGAGTTTGATGACGTTCCTGGTTCCAGAAGCGCTGCGGCACACTCAATGTGCTTGGCAGCAGCTAGAGTTTCCTCTGGTTTCTTCAGTGCTTCCGAGTGAATCAATAGATAGCGCTTGATGTCCTGGTCCCGTATTCCATTCACAAAAACGCGCGTTATTTGACGATTCACGTATTTCTGGTGCTCTGCCGTGCTTGTATCTGTTTCCAGGTCTTCGAATGAAGCCTCGACAAGCGACTGGATGTCGTTGTAAAAACTGGTGACATCTTCACCAGGCAACTGTTTCCGCGTTTGCAATTCCGAATTGTACACAAAGTTTGCATTTTGCACAATAAATTCCTTGGCTAATGTTTGTTTCAATAATTGCCAATTTTGTTGCGTTTCTATGGGCAACGCTTTCCAAAAGTTGCGTGCAACACCTTGCAATTGCAATGGTATCATACGACACCGTTTTTTCATCTGACCACTGACGTGCATTGCAACCGATTTCGAAGTCGTCAATGAACACTTTGAAACTCTGTCGCATCTTGCCTTTTGCGACATTTGGTGGTTGTATACTGGCAGTCGTGGATGAATTGACGGATCAATGTCAAGTTGCGACATCGCAGATTGCAAACTTCCAAGTTGCTGAGAAATGTTCTCCATTCCTGTTGCAGATTTTTTCGTAGCAACAGTGGCAAATTGCGGTTCTTGTTCCTTCTCAAATTGCAGTTCGCTCCTTTTCCAAAAACTGATTTTGCGGCCGGTACCGATAGTTATGAAACAACTGTAGGTTACGGCCAATGAGTTGGATTTCCAACACAAGTAGGTATCTTGAGCGACAACTCGGGATCCAATTCGGATGAATTCTGAAACTTGTGGCACATCAGCACAGCAACCAAGGCCAGTGCGATCACCAGTTGATACTTCTTTTATTGAAGTGTGGACAGTAGACGAATAATATGGCACTTTATTGTTGGTTAGACTTTAACAGACATACTGATAGACTTATAGGCAACTGAATGCGAATGCAATGCGCTGCGTATAAGTAGTAAGACAGAATACAGAAGGAGGGCGGAGTCTAATAGAACAATGAGTAACTGTGAATTATATAGTACATGAACGTAAGACACGATAATACAAGACAAGAAAGTATCATTCTCCACAATGACTCCCTTTCGGTCACATGCTGTCTGAGAATATTTGAGAGCTCGGGAAGTGTGACTTGCCACTCAGCACTTGCAATTTGTGATATGAGCGCACAAACACGAACAAACGTTACAAAACGTACGATCTTTGAAAACAAAAACAAACTTGAACTTTAGTGACATGCTTGCGTACACAAAATGAAATAAAGATTGGTATAAAAAGAATCTTGCGAGAACGACAGCTAACGATCTCGGTTGACGACATGAGTATAACCCAAAAGCTGAGTCGATCTAATCACCAACTTATACATGCGCAAAGGTGTTTTATCACAGAAATCGAGAAGGTTTTGGAAGTGTATAGGGCTAAATTCTGCAATTCTGGGTACTTTTTGGCAGGAAAACTGCGGTTCGAAAGTTATTCATTCATTTTTATAGTGAAACCAGATTTTCTTACTACATGACGGAAAACTGTACGTCAGATAACGTGTTATAACATGCAATTCTTACGTTTTGGACCCATCCAGTGTCAAATGCATGCATCTGACGCACCAAAACCGTGATAAAATTAGAACCGGGTCTAATTGGCTTTTATCCGGTTTCACGGTTTGAAAGCAATTAGGCCAAACCGTGAAACCATGAAAAAACCGTGTCATTGTGAAGACGACAAACGTGAAAACGTGAAACCGTGAAACTGTAAAACCGGGAAACCGTGTCATTGTGAAGACCGCCTGAAGCACAATTCGGAGGGATGAGAGACCGCGGAATTTTTTTTGAAATTCTCTAGTTAAACATCACCAGGCTGGTTTTAGTGGTTTTTGCTAAAACGTTGTGTGTTAATAACGGGGGTGCTGGCGTGGTGACGTGTGATTGGTTTTTGATGATGTTTTAATTGTTTTGGAGTGGCAGTCCAGCCGTTACAAAATTTCAGCTCGATCCACCCAGTAGAAAGGTTTTACTTTTCATGGTTATAACCACAAGGCACATGCTCAACATCAATATAATCATTGATAAAATGGTGTTTTTCAGCCACCCCAAAAAATCGTGTCTCCGGCGGCTACATACATAAAGTGGTACAGTTGACAACTGCGCTGAACCTGAGCCATGAAGGGCAAGTCACAAGTCGTTCGAATCGTCTAGTGGTGGGAGCGTCGGCGAAAGATGTCCCGCAAATTAATATTACTTCTGTCGCGAGAAAACGACCGGTGATGTTTCATTAATTTTTAGTGGTTAGTCGGACAACCAGTGTTCTTGTGGACATTATTCTGACCGTGTGTAATTGGTTTTGGTTGATGTTTTGATTATTCTGGAGAATCTGTTTGCGGGTTTGAAAGTGGTGAAGATTTTAGATCGGTCTACGATGATATTTCAAAGGGCATAAACGTAGATGTGTGGCTGCCATTGCTATTGATACATAATGGAAGTGACCTATGGTCAGTTTATAACCTTTACTACGTTAGGTTGGCGGCCAACCAACAGATGATAGAATAACAACGAGTGGATACTGTATGTGTATATATAGTACAGCAAACGCAAACGCGCATTCTGTCTGTTGTGATGGGAGAAATTTGGTGGGTGTATGGTAAATTTAGTGTCGTCCCAAACTGGTACGCTCTCTGCTACCATAAATATCGCTAATTGCAACTGAATCTATTACTGTCATCACTGAATTCTCTGAATCGAGCCTAATTATACGATACCAGACACTTTTTAATACACCTTTCAAAATTGAGTATGAAATTGTCTTATTGCACTGAAATTGTATTGTTTGCCGATGATCTTGTTTTGATTCATGTCATGCGTACCGACCAATGCTGTGCTCAGATGCAGGCAGACGTGAACTCAATCACCGCACAATCAATCCCAACAAAGCCAAATCCAACATTTCACTCGGTCCAGTCCACTTCTGATTGCTCCCACTATTACTGTCAATGCTGAGCCTGTCACTGTTGTGCAATCACATAAATATCTTGGTGCTGTTATTGATTCCAAATTTGATATGTCTGATCACGCTACTATTACTTGCGCTCGAGTGAAACGTAATGCTGGATATTTGAATCGTGTGTTGCTTCGTGATGTTTCATTGAATGTTC
Organism: Rhynchonema sp. JSB1_4; assembly: GCA_030248065.1. Lineage (NCBI taxonomy): Eukaryota > Metazoa > Nematoda > Chromadorea > Monhysterida > Xyalidae > Rhynchonema > Rhynchonema sp. JSB1_4. The sequence continues at coordinate 13,199 of JASAMV010006681.1, forward strand.
GTCGATACTTCTATGGGTGATAATTTCGGAACGGTGTAAAGGTCAGTTGGGTGTAAAGGTAGGTGGAAAGCTCGGTCGAAAGCTCGGTCGGCGTAGCTCGGTGTAAACGTAAAACATTGCCTGTTAGTTACGTGGAATGTTTCAAGTTTACACCGAGCTACGCCGACCGAGCTTTCGACCGAACTTTACACTGAAATTTACGCCCAACTGACCTTTACATCGTTTCGACAATTCCACCCAACGTTCCATTGTTGCAATCTGTTATCTTGTATGCCATTGAAGCCGTATATCCCACCCATAATCGTGATCGTGACTTGTTTGAGCGAACTCAAAAGTATTGTATTCGTGTGTTTCTCGGAAATTGGAATCGTGATGTTGATTATACTACCCTACTTGATTTGTTTGGTGTTCGATCCATCAGCTCAATTGTTTTCTCCAGGCGTATGAAATTGATGCACATGTACATATGTCTGTGGTTTCCGTCATTTTCCTGTTGGCTTTATTGTACTGAAAACCACTGTGTCAAATCGCAAAAGTTCTCGTTCCAATCATTCCCGTGCTGTTATGGTACCCAGATGCAAATATTCATTCTTGTGCTCTTCACCTCTTGTATTGATGTCCAATGTGTACAACTGTTTGCCTGCTGATTTGGTTGTGTCCAAATTTTCAAAATTTTGTAAATGGGTGTCCAGCGATGAAGGTGTACTGTATGCAAAAGAAAAGTCGAAATTGCATAATGTTCAGATCGTGTTGTGAGTAGTATTTCGTCGGTATCAGTAAAAATAAGACCGAGCACGAACAAAAGACCAACCCCCTTTTTGTGTGCAGCGTGAAGCTGACAAACTATTTTAAACATTCACCAAAAATTTTGTCTCAAAACGCTATGTACATTGAGTTACAGCATGTTGAAAACACCTGCTAGTTCCGGTTGGGGGTTGGTCTAGTTTCTTATTTTTGAAAAAGAAAACCAAGTTGCTTGGCGGAGCAATTTTCGCGGACAAAAAAGACCAACCGCCAGAGAATTTTGCTGGACCAAAATTATCGGCGAATCAGCGGTCTTTCATTGCAAATTCTGCTGAAAACAACCCGTAAAAACCCAAATACAGCCTCCACCGGGAATACAGCTCCCAAAATGGGGTCACAGTGATCAACAGAGCCCCCCGGAATAGAGCCCCCAAAATGAAATCCCCAGAACAAACTGTCAAGGCTTGATAGTTGTATAATGCGCACAGGTACATTTATGCACGTTTGTTGTTCCTTTAGGCGATATAACACGCCTCCAATTGATGAACACCGCAAAAACCTAAAAATACAAAGCGAACTCTATTCACTGACCCGATTTTGGGCGCTGTATTACGGGGAAAAGGTAGTAGTATAATACGGGGACTTTTTTAATCATTTCTCTCTTTCTCTTTGCAGCCACACCTTCATCTCACGTGCATTGTGCTCAAGGTCTGCAGCCGACCGTCAAAACCAGCTGCGCTGCCTGATTGTCTGATAATATATTGGGCCGACACCAATTACGTGCCGATGATTTGAAGACTTATAGTGAAAGTTTCAGTGAAGAGAGTAAAATTCTGCTGTATTCGGTTGTAAATTCCTTCCGAAAAGGGGGAAGAAGTGGGAATCTTGGATTCCCTAGCTTGTATTCTGTATGATTTATAAAGTGGTCGGATTATATTTGTGTTGTCATTCTATAATATATCGAGTTGGAGAATAAAGATCCCGGAAAGTACCTCGATTTGCTACTATAATATAAGGAAAATACGTGACACCTTCTCACTGATCAATGGAATGCGAAGTTCTTAATCTCGCAACATGTTTTTCGATGGCTTAACGGGATGCTGAATGGTAATTCTCTGAAGGCGCTAACCCACAGATAATCTGAGTGCAGAGATAAATTTCAGTGGATGTTTCCGCTGTGATGATAAACTAAATGCTACGCAACATAAGCGTTTTATGACCAAAGCCGTAGGCACGGGTCATGTGTCTAGTGTTTCACAAAATTGCAAAAAAACGTTCTTCTTCTGGTTCTCCTTCTTCATGGCATTCTTTTTTAGACAAAAGGTAGTCCACATCCACAAGGTGCGTCTGGCAGCCAAATTAATGTGTCGGCATACTTGTAATCGGTGTCTGGGAGTCCAGTAGTGCTATCCGTTTGGTGTAAATCTGAGACCGGAAACCAGACGCAGACCAGGGCACAAATTTCAAAAATGCTCTGGATGAGCTGAAAATTGGTAGGCAGGGGTTCTAAGACACACTGATGCCAATTCTGATGTCTGTCCATTTGCACAATTTCTTAGCGAAATTCTTGGTG